>JACJUY010003960.1:13191-46798 GCA_014220935.1 Platorchestia sp. MABIK | reverse complement strand
TCTATTGAATGTGCTCATAGACACGCACAATCTTTGAATGTAGGTAAAATTCATTGGAAAATATGTTTTTACAATTTTGATTTCAGTCATTTTTTTATATTTACTTATAATAAAAGTTTTTGGTAGTTACACAGTACTTCATGGGAAGGCAAAATTTTAAATAAATGCCTCCAATATCATCATTCGCATTTTGTTGCACTCACATCAAGTTAGTATTGGTTAATAACATTATCACAATATTCTACTGCTGTTATGACTTTTTTTCATAAATTAGGAACCCCTGAAGGAGAAACAACTATTGTATTTATGGGAATTATCACCACTAGGGTAAATTTGTGAGGTCTTAAGCGAAAGATTAGGTAGGCCTTCCTTTTGTTGAAATAGAGTATATTTTTTTCACTGCTGTTCCATTTTAAAGGCACCTACTACTTAATTCTTCAACTTGGTTTTATAAACTTCTATCTCAACTCACTGTTTCATTCCATATTCCATTAAAACTCTATGATAATTTAAACAATTTATTTACAAGTGATACAGCAATAGTTTGTGTCTTAAGTCTAGTACAATGGACATATTTGAGTATAGATACTTGTGGGCCCAAATAAGTTCAGCAACTTCTAGGATATCCTATCATCAAGCTATTTTTAAAGTGTACAGTTATGTTTAACTTAATTTACTTAACCTAGAGGCATACAAGACTCATCATGTTTTGATGCTTAATTTTTAACAAAGAAAAAAATGGTTAATATGAGCTAGATGGGAACAGTAAATCCATTACAAATTATTAGGAGCATAAGATCTATATTATTGTTATGGTAGATTACCTTATCAAGATAAGTCATATCAAAAGAAAAAAAAATTGATTTGAATTACCTTAAATGTTGAATATTTTGATAGGAGAAGGGATTCAAGATTTGTTTTGATTGCTTTGCAAGAACTTTTTTCATGAATCTCAGCAGGGATTGCATTCCAATTCTTAGTTCAAATGAAGAAGATACTGTGTTGTGACTGATTATGCTAAATGATGCTTTCCTCTATTTGGAATGCTTCTATTGCAGTTAGGAAGGCTAAAACTAACATTTAATCTAATCTGATAAATTCGAAAAATGATAGCAAAATTTTGATGAAACAATGTATACTGTACATCACTAACCAAAAATATGTAGGAGAATCATATGGTCCCTACATTTTTTCAATAAAATATTGATACATGTTTTTACATGAATTTAAAAAATTATTCTCTGAAATTTATTTAATATTTCCAATTATAATTTTATATTTTCATTTAAAAGTATACTAACAATTGAATTAGTACAGAAAATCAGTATAACATGATGCTGCACTGTAAGGACTGTCAGTCAAAGGTATTTGGAAGGAGCACTACTACACAAAGTCTCAAGTCCTGATTCTCAAATGCAAAATTTCCAGTTAAGTAAATATCTATGAAATTAATAGTAATATTTATATCTATATTTCAAAATATTGAATAAATTACTTATCAATTTGAGCTTGGATTGCATCTTGCATCAAAAATTTCTGTTTCTCTAATAATCCAACATAGCCTCCAACTTGAAAGATGCTTGATGATTAATCTTAATTTGCACAACTGCCACAAATGATCATTTTATGTACAGCTAACACATGTTTAATCCTAATTTTCCAAGGTTAAAAAAACAGCACAAAACTAATGTAAGTTGAACATGAATTGCACAATCTCAATAATGATATTACTAGCCTTTATGCAAAGCTTCAACTATTTAAGACTACTATGAGCAACCATAAAGCTAGCCTCTCATGATAATGTTTTTAAACACTTTAAGTGCAACGTGACCCACCGGTGGTCATTGAGGAGATTTTCAAAATGCTGCTGCGCGACCAGAAGTCACTGACACAATGTTCATAAATACCTAATGAAAACTAAATAAAGGCCCGATCTATTTAATGTTCCTTATTTTTTAATTAGATCTCTAAAAAGAATTCTAATGTGACTTGGACATTGAACTTCAGTTTAACCAGCCGCACTTAACGTGTTAATGTTTCATCGTTTTGTATACTACCATGCATAAAATCCATGAATTGGATGTAGTTCTTATGATCGTAAAATTTTATAATTTTGACTTGGCATGCTATGGCATTACATCAGCTGTGTGTAGTTTCCCTTTGGCAACTTGACTATTACTTTTTATTACTAATATTACTATTAATTTCATAGATATTTACTTAACTGGAAATTTTGCATCTGAGAATCAGGACTGGAGACTTTGTGTAGTAGTGCTCCTTCCAATACCTTTGACTGACAGTCCTTATAGTCCAGCATCATGTTATACAGATTTTCTGTACTAATTCAATTGTTAGTATACTTTTAGATAAAAATATAAAAATTGTAATTGAAAATTTAAAATGAATCACAGATAATTATCAAATTAAACACGTGTTCTGTTGAGTCAGTTCAGTGTTACCAGTCTTTTACCTCTATTATTTCATGCTGACCTGCAAAGATTTAAATAGCATCTTCAAAGTTACAAAGAGTGTTTGCAAACACATGTTTAAAAATTTTGAAGCAATTCTGTTCTTTGACAGGACACTAATCTTATAAATTGTAAATTTACATCAGCTTCACATTTCCAGCATACATTCTTCCAAGTAAAAATCATTGAAGTATTCAAATGCCACCTCAGCATATAAGTTACATATATTTTTATACCCCTATCTTTAATACTACCACACAGACAAAAAAAAACATCGGCATCTACGGATGCTTTATTTCCAATTGAAGCATGATACATACCACCTTTTACATTGGTTTTTCAAATGCCTTATACCTAACACCAGGACGCCATGAAGCTTTCCCCCGGTTAAAGACCAGTACCCATTTCAGACACCTGGGTAGAGTGGGGTATTGTGCTTACAATTTTTTCTCCTATACCCAACAGAGAAAATCGCCACCAGCATCTGACTAGCATTCAATTAATTCTATTACCTACATTCCTAATAGGTATGCAATTTACTCTCATCCATTTCATAATTGTACATGATTTATACATTCATTTGTTGATCAAATTTATTTTTCGTTTTGTTAAAATAGATCAGTTTTTCTTCTAGGTAAGACTCCGTTACAGTGCATACAAAGCCAATTTGCACAATATAGATAGGTAAACTATCAATTCATGAAACATTCGCATTGAGCAACATGTAATTGTGCGGAAAATAATGAAAACGCAATAATCTATTTCAAATCTACATACATGTCATATGCCTATTATATGTGCACATATTCAGTGTCTACCCATCGATATGTGTAATAACAAAATTTTACAACGAGACTACGAAGGAAAACACGCTAGCACGTGACTTGACTGCAAAATGTGAGGCAATGTTTACCTTACTCCGTGGAACGTTATACCGTCCTAAAATGCTGATGCCCGAATTGGTATGTTTTCTTTTTATCGAGAAAAGTAATGCGGTCATTATTTTTGTTTATTCCGGTGTACTACGGTAATATTTCCTCTTTCCCCCCCAAACACGTGTTCTGCCATACCATTGTAAGTTAAGTTGGTCATGATAAAATTAGGATGGTAATGTTCGTTATAAACATGGAAAGAAAACCTATTCACATTATTTCGTATCTACATTGGTTCCATCCGACTACATGTATTTCGAGCTTGTGTCTCTAAAATGAAATGTCATCCGTTTAAAAGTTGTCTCACTCCTCTGGTGACCTTTAAAGTAACGCAAATCTTCCGACAATGTATTGGCAGGCGGTAGAAGAAATACCTCTTCGAATAAGTTAATTCTTTGATTTTTTCTTCTTTCTTTCGCGATTTTTTTTTTCAGGACTAACATTTCCAAACTTTTCTAGATCTAGCAGTTACAAATAATATACAACCAGTACTCAGCACAGAGATTTTACCCATGGAAAACACCGATGATATTGATTTACAATTTTCGCTTTTTAATTAACGATAATTTCGTATCAGCCCTGAATGAATGCGCTCCTTTCACCACAAGGAAAGTTACGCCAAGACATGCTAAATGGATAACAAATGAGATACAAACGTGAAGTAAAGCTAAAAACAAATTATCAGCGAGAGTACAAACTGAATAAATCTGACCGTTCTCTTCGATATCCAATCAGCATCACGAAAAGATCATACGGAGAAAAGCAGCAAGCGTTTCACATGGCAAGAAAAAAACACTTTTGCTCCAACTCATTACCTGTTATGAAAAATATAAATTTTTCAAAAACAAGAGAACAGAGTAGTGGTAAGATGCTGGTGCATTACCGAAATACTGCTCAAAACTATCTTTATTCCTTAAGAACTTGTGTCAGTATACGGTTGTCTGCAATGGGAGTTATTTGTTATTCATTTTGTGATGAGGAAAGTCCAACAGACATCCTATAGTTGAGAAATTGATTGTGTGCATGTTCGGTTGAAGGGAACAAACTCAGGCTAGTGAAGTGAGATGATCTGATCCAATTTTGCTTCAAGGGACTGCATGACCTCACACTTCTCAAGTCACAGCCCATGGTCCTAGGTATAAATCATCAAATTTTACAACAACCTTGGTGTTTTAATGCATTTTTAATTTTTTTTATTTTTTTTCTGACTGTTTAAACAGTTTATCCCCATATTCGATGATGTTATTTGATGTAAAAGTGTGTGCTTTAAAAGAGTTAAGTAGAGGCATAGATAAACGAAGCTTATATTCTACGTAATTAAATGAGTTTATAAGATTTATAAACATTAATTTTTCATCTTCCCTTCCAAAGTTTCATATCAGGCAACCTAATACGTTAAGTTACGTCCAGTTATGTGTGAGAAAATTTTTTATTTATTTAAGAACACGTCCATTGGAAAAGAATGCATCAGTTAGTTGAAGTTTACAGTCATTTCAAGTTCACATGAGAAAGTATAGTACTATTCAATCCTATCTTTATACAGAAATTTTTAAAGCTTACTGTCGACTCTCACAAAGAGCGAAATTGCTTCCTCTGCATCGTGACCGAGCAAATCCCCCTTTCAGACGGCGGAGGAGGTGGCACAACAAGCTGTCGACGCAGACGTGCACGTAGTGGGCGCGTCCAGCCTCGCTGCGGGCCACCGCACGCTGGTGCCGGAGCTGGTAGCGGCCCTCAAGGCGGCCGGCCGGCCCGACATTAAAGTAGTTGCGGGCGGAGTCATCCCGCCACAAGACTACGAATTTTTGAAGCAGAACGGCGTGGCCGCCATTTTTGGCCCTGGTGAGGGACTTTCTTGCACTAGAAACAAAGTGGTGCGTGTAATACAACGATTGGAATACGACGAGTCACGGGGAGAAGAGAGAACACCTTTTCTTTAGTTGTTTTGCTCTCATTTGTTGGTGTTACGTTCCTTTTCTGGGACAAAGTTTCCTAGTGCTGACACAGCCTGTGCAAGATTTTATCGATACACATCCGTACGAGACGACTCATTATAATTATTAAATATAACAAGTGATTCTGCTTCATATATTTTTTCATCATAAAACGACCTAGTATATCTTTGTTTGCTTTATGCCTCGAAATTTGGGAATCTTGTGTTCAGTTTTAATTCTAACCTTTCAGTGTTGTCGCTGACAAATTTAGTGCGTTCAGTACCCTATGTGTTACACGCTTCGTCTCTGTTATTTTAATTTATAAAGAAGAGTGGTAGTAGTAAAAGTGTGAGATCATCTCAACTTTCAACTAAATTTTCTTCAGCTGATGTGCATCATTGCAGGCACGCGCATACCTGATGCTGCCATCGAGGTGCTGGAACTGCTGCCACACGGCAAGGAAGGTGCGGCGGCTCGCCAGTGATGGTGACACACGCATGCTACTTCTTCTTCCTCATTTAGAACAAAGTCGGCTCTGCGAAATCCACATTGCTTCGTCTAGGGCTCGTTGAAAAAAATGAAATCTGGCTGTGCTTGATATTGACTTTGTACGAATAAACGTAGTTTCAATAGTAACTGTTGATACTGGTTGAAATGGAAGAATGCCAAGTTTATAATGAACTAAAACCCCTCAGGGGGATACGACTATTTTATGTATGGGAATTGGCACTCCCAGGGAGAAAATGTGAGGGCCCGAGCTGAGAGTTTGGTAGGCCTTCTTTTTGTGGAAATAAAATATTTTTGTAATGTGAAGGCCCATTTTTTCGGTTCACTGCTGTCCTGTTTTACAGCACCTACTACTTTCTTCTTCAACTCTTATCTAGTTTCATAATCTTTTTTCTCAACTTACTGTTTCTATGCCCTTTCTGCCTAGATTCCGCGTTCCCCTACTCCAAACTAAATGGTGCCTTTCTCCTTCCTCTCTTTGAATCGCCTTTGTGGTGGATAGACAGGCCCATACTAACTAATAATTTAATCTAATGAACAAAAAAAATCATGCTTCCTGATCCCTTTACGGTTTTCGCCAATTATCTTGTTAAGTTTCAATCATGAAGCGTAAGGGAGGGAAGTAGGGACGAAAACCTTAAGATCGTGATGACTCGAGTTTAAAAAACAAAGAGGTTGAGTGATACCACTCCCCGTTTAAGTTAAATCAACTAGCTAAGGCATGTTTTGGTAGTTCCTACTCAGTTCTAGAGCGTTTCAAGTATAGCAGCTGACATTTGTTTGAAGTTGTGTGTGGGAGACTTTGTTAGAGTTTTATTTTATCCTAGCAAATGGACGGACAGGTAACCAATGTATGATGGCTCTCAATATATTGCTGTAATACAATGATTGCCCGTGCAGGTGTACACGTTATTACATCGTTATTCGACACTTTTTGTTAGACATATGATTGAAATAGCAAAATGTTTAGAATCTAGTCAACATCAGCTAGACTATTGTTGTGGCACAACTGCATGGGAGTTGTTGCCATGCCACTAACAAAAGGAATAGGCTTTAAAGCCTCTGGTGTTTCTGGGTGGAGATGTAATATTATGTTCACTATTGAGTTGAAAAATAGCATCAAGTTCTCTTCTCACTGGTTTCCATTGGCTAACGACTTGACCAGCCAGCCCCACCCTGCCGACTCGCTGAGAAGCTTCACCGGTCTGCGTCCTGTGCTTTTGGCAGTAGTGATGTCGTGACAGCCTGTGTTTGGTGCAGACTTGGTATATTTGGTAAATGTTGGGTGTGATGACAGCGTTATCCCAGTGCATTTATATGTCTTATGCTGACTTAGAAGTGTTCAAATTACCTTTAGAGCTAAATCTATTGTGTTGTTTTATTTCCCTGCTTCTAGTTAATTACCCAGTGATCTCTACACTCGAGCAGCAGGGTACATTTGAGCAGCAGGATACATTTGAGTAGCAGGGTACACTTGAGCCCCAGTGTCGAGTTAAGTTATGTGTTTTCAACTCCGTTTTCATGACTCTTATCATGTTCCTATTAATAGTCAATTTAACATAACATCCACACTACCCCGCTTGCTTCAATTTAATT
Source organism: Platorchestia sp. MABIK (assembly GCA_014220935.1). Taxonomy (NCBI): domain Eukaryota; kingdom Metazoa; phylum Arthropoda; class Malacostraca; order Amphipoda; family Talitridae; genus Platorchestia; species Platorchestia sp. MABIK. The sequence continues at coordinate 39,361 of JACJUY010003960.1, read as the reverse complement.
TCGCTGTTATAATAATTGATTAAAAAATAAATTTTCAGATTAGGCTTCTGGTGTGGCTGCCGGTAATATTAATATCGAAATGAAGCAATAATTTGCACATCATTAGTTTCGTCAATGGATACCTCGTGATCAACGTCTCTCTTCATTTCTGACTCATTTTTTCTTTCCCTGATAATGATGCATAATAAAGACGGCATGGAATGGAGTATTTCTCCACTAAAAATAAGGGTGATGAGACGAAAGTTTGAGTAGACGATGAATAATTACGGGAAAGAACTTCTCTTACAAATTTTAAAATGGTTCTGATGTATGGGTTCCCTCATTATGTTGTTTGTTCAATCCCACCTCAGCACCACCGTTGTCGTGATTGCCGCTCTGTGTCTTTCTTTTGCCGTCATCCATCCTTGTGACAGGGGTCTCTGCGTATTATTTTCTTTCCAGTGATGTGGATCAACGCGGGCTCTCCTCGTGATATTTTTGCCTTTAGGCTTTCTCAAGTGAACACATCCGTAGATAGTGTCAAGTTTCAATAGTGTGCGGCGGTCGCTCAAAGGCAGAGTTTGGAAGGATGCTTCGCAACGTCGAGGCACGGGAAAAGAAACAGAACGGTGTCTCAGCTGGGCAGGGTAAGGCATGCTTCATAGAAACGTTGACAGAACGTGTAGCCAGGGTAAGAGGCCAAATGGCGACCTGAAGCAGAGAAAAACTAATGTAAATTTGGACTGAGAACGACCAGTGAAAAATATTCTATTTCACAAAATATTCAAAGACTTTAAGACTTCATTCAAATAGCCACCCTAAACTCACCCGCAAGGTCTAGACGAAGTTGTACGTTAGAGGTGAGGAAGACGGGACGCTGGACTAATGGAAGAATTAACTGCCAGTGGAGTTCCCCCAGTGTCAATGGCCCGGAACGTAGTGATCATACTGAAGGTGAACAAAACGAATTTAACGAGCAGTTCAACCAAAATTACGACCAATTAGAGCAAACGAAAACATACAAATTCAAATGAGTCTATATCAGTTAGGACAAACTAATCCTGCAACCACTCACCCAAGGGTTGCAGGTTTCAAGGTATTGGGTTTCATTTAAGGTACATAGTGTAGGACAGCTTTTTTATTTCAACTTGAATAACGTCAGCAATAACATTCAGTTCTGTTTTCAGCAGGCAAGTTAGACCACCTGAACCATTAAATGAAATAACAGCCTGAAAGGAACGAAGTCCGAACTTCCCAAGCACATCAAAGATGTGCTTACCACATCAAAGAGAATCCTACGCGTGAATGAGAGGCCTGAATAGAGCTCGTGTAAACATGGGTAAATAATGCAACTTTGCTTCACTCGCTCGTGGGCTCCTGGTTGGTGTGCTCTGACGCGGAACATCTAGGCATGTCAGTGAATCGTTTCACGGTAGACAATTTGAAAAGCAAGTCGCTCGGAGTATGAGAATACTCTATAATTCTGATAACCCTATTGAATTTTAGATATTGAACTCGCTGTATCCAAAAGACAGGAGAGAATGACGGCAACAACTTTCTTGCCACAAAGCGTAATCAGAAATCCCAGGCTCAGCCATCTGAGGGCAGCTCGTCCTCAGTATCGAGACTGTTTTGTGTCGGTGACGATTGGACCTTTTGAGTGAGTAGCGTTGTGTAATTGATTACGCATGAAAGTCCTATTCTTTATAGAAACATTAAAAACTTTTCAAATGGGATGCTAATACAATCCAATGTAATTTTTCTAAGAAATTGAATTTATTAATGACTGAAGAGGAATATAACACAAAGATTCTCTTGACCTCAACCCCTGGCATCTTCTATCGGTGGTGAGTCTTTGTTTGGAGTTGTTGGAGCGTCATCCATTACTTCATTTGAACATGATACGTTTTTAGTTATACTGGGGGTTCTGCGATAAACGGAACCCGAATTGAAAATAATATAATTCAAAAATCATTTGCTGCATTGTTGTTCTGTTTCGATCTTATTTTTTGTTGAATGCTTTTCAACAAATGCCAGAAGTTTTGATTTAAAATTTACTCTATGGAAGCCTGTCAGAAACAAGTCTGCGGCGGAAAGTCAAGCAATTAAGAGTATAACAATAATTTAAATAGTACTGCGTTTTTAATTAGATCTCAATGAACATGCAATTTTAAAGGTCTAGGATATTAATGCCAATCGAGTTCATGGAATATGATGGATGAAGAACGGCGCACCGACTCCTAAACAAATGCAAAAACACAGCTGAAAGAATTTTTTTAATAACCGAATGGTTGGGAAAAACAAAGAGATTGAGTGGCCTCCAAGATCCAAGATCTAGCACAGTGTGATTATTTTTTATGGAGACACTTCAAGATGAAAATATATTCCAATCCCCCTCAAAACACTGAAGAATTGAAGAAAAGAATTACTGAAGAGTTCAAAGTACTAAAAAATGATCGACAGCTAATGAAACGAGTTGTTTCATCGATGCGATCAAAATTTCAAAAGTGCGTGAACAGAAATGGACGGCATGGGGAAGGAATTGGAGCTTAAAACATGTTCACAATATTTTTAATATAATGATTTACTCAATAGTAGTTAAACTAACTTCTTTCTAAAACTTGAAAAAAAGTCAAATTGCGGCGTGTTTGCTTAAATGATAGCTGGGCTGTTATGTGCTGTACTGTATTATACTATACTCTTAGAATGTACATATTCTTGCCCACTATTGAGAATACGGAGTTATTAATTTAAAGTTATTATTTTGGTAACAATATAATTCCCTAATATCGCACAAGTCAAAGTTCTTATGCCAATGTAAGAGGAGAATGTCAAAAACGTTTACATAAACGTGCCATTTTTTTTATTTTGCTTATTATCAAGTGTTCTTGTAAGCATTATCGAACTTAGAATGTTTTTTTATATTTTTATCGCACTCTTTTCTACTAACATTGACATGGGCTGCAATGACATCTGTGTACGTTTACCAGCTGAGGACCTTCATGTTGAGGCATTTACAACCAATGTTGGCATCTTTTGCATCAACTTTATTGCAAATTAACTGTTTTATTTACTTTTTTATTTTTTCCTCTAAGCCCTCTAACCATAGGCAACCCCACTTCTTCCCATACCCTATCCACAAGCAATTTTCGATCCTCCCAGCTTCCTAGCCATGAGTAGCCTTCCTTGGCCACAAACATCTATTAGCCATCCCCTTCCCTCCTCGTGAGTAACCTCCCTCCCACCCACCCTCTGACTACAAACACCCCTAAATCCTCAAATCCTCCCACCCTCTGACCATGAGTAAACCCCCCGTTCCTCTCGACCCCTTGACCATGAACAACCTCCTAGGCCAGGTGCAACCCTCTTTTCTCCCAGCTCCCTTACCATAAGCAGCCCTCTTCCTCCCTCTCCTGGCCATAAGCAATCCCCATTCCAACCCCTGGCCACAGGCATCCCTATTCCTCTTCCCAGATGGCCATAAGCAATTCCCTTCCATCCCATTGCCATGAACAACCCCTCTTCCCCCACTTCTGACCAAAAGTAACTCACTTAACCCAGAATCACCCTCTCCCACCCCATGGCCATAAGCAATCCCTATCTCTCCCCACCTCTTGGCCCAAAGCAAGCCCCGTTGGCCACAAACCAACCCCTCTTTCCCCATGGACCATAAGCAGCTCCCTTTCCTCCCACTCCCCGGCCACATCGCCACACAAAAGTTTCCGCCCAAACTTTAGACCGCCTAAGTCGACGGCGACAAAGTTTGGCGCGGAGAGGCATGGACTCCCGGGAAAACAACTTCAAGTCGCTCAACAAAAACTTGCATTTTGGTCTTCTGAAAATGACCAGCTAGCAGAAGCGAGCAATAGAAAAGAAGGCGCGGCTATCTTGCGAGACGACGAAGCTCGTTTTTACTGCACATTAAATGTACAGGCACATCTGGTGCCCTGGTGGTACGGTCACGCTGCCTGTTGTGTCACGCTGCCTGTTGTGTCACACTGCCTGTTGCGTCACGCTGTCTGTCGTGTCACGCTGCCAGTTGTGTCACGCAGCCAGTAGTGTCACGCTGCCAGTTGTGTCACGCTGCCAGTAGTGTCACGCTGCCAGTAGTGTCACGCTGCCAGTAGTGTCACGCTGCCAGTAGTGTCACGCTGCCAGTAGTGTCACGCTGCCAGTCGTATCTTTGGGTCAGCAGTGTCACGCTACAAATTATGTCACGTTGCCAATTATGTCACGTTGCCAATTATGTCACGTTGCCAATTATGTCACGTTGCCAATTATGTCACGTTGCCAATTATGTCACGTTGCCAATTATGTCACGTTGTCAATTATGTCACGTTGTCAATTATGTCACGTTGCCAATTATGTCACGTTGTCAATTATGTCACGTTGTCAATTATGTCACGTTGCCAATTATGTCATGTTGCCAATTATGTCACGTTGCCAATTATGTCACGTCGCCAATTATGTCACGTTGCCAATTATGTCACGTTGCCAATTATGTCACGTTGCCAATTATGTCACGTTGTCAATTATGTCACGTTGCCAATTATGTCACGTTGCCAATTATGTCACGTTGCCAATTATGTCAAGTTACCAATTATGTCACGTTGCCAATTATGTCAAGTTACCAATTATGTCACGTTGCCAATGATGTCACGTTGCCAATTATGTCACGTTGCCAATTATGTCAAGTTACCAATTATGTCACGTTGCCAATTATGTCAAGTTACCAATTATGTCACGTTGACAATTATCCTGCGCACTCACGGGTGCAGGAAAGTAAAAATTGCCCATGAATTACGTCGTACATTCAAATGTTTTAATATGAGCGAAAAATGCTATCGAATATCTTGAAATTTAGACCATTACTTGATATCTACACATGGGGGCCGTAATACTTATACCGGTTAATTTCTAAACAAACAAATGGTTGGTAGAAAAGCACGTTTAAAATGCATTTCCTTTCGGTGCATTGGTCCGATTTTGACAATGCATTTTATTACAAGTGGTCCAAAAACCATTGTGCGTGTGATGCATTGTTGAAGACACTTTTTTTAAGTGCACTCCCATATTGAAATTTGAGCTTACGAACATGGGAACTAGTGAGATGACGGATTATGGCTGAAAGTAAAACGGGTAGATTCAAATTGTTTTTCGTCTTAGACTGTGAGGTTGACGTTAGAGGTAATTTTACATTGTTTCGTATTAACTAGTCAGCTAAATAACTGGCCCTGATAAAATGAAATATTTTACAATAACACATAAATTAAATTTCATATGCTACTAGCATTGGCACAAAAAAGTTTACCGGATTCAAATAGATGAGAAGGATCGTTGTACAATACCAGCCATAACATTTGCAACACTCCTAGGACAAAACGAGAAAGCCAAAACTGGCTCGGATAAAATGAAACATTTTACAATAACACGAAAATTAAATTTCATATGCTACTAGCATTGGGAAAGAAAAGTTCACTGGATTCAATTGAGAAGGATCGTTGTACAATACCAGCCGTAACATTTGCAACACTCCTGGGACAAAACGAAAAAGTCAAAACAACCTAAAATAGTGTGGCCTAAGAATACTCAAAGAGTGTAAGGGATGGCACATTGTCACACAATGCAAGAGTTATGTTCCAGTCAAAAAGACTAAGGATCTGTACAATCCTCTTCAAACCTTCGGATGATCTGTCGTATCACATTTTGAGTACTTCAAACATTAAACTTCGCTCTGCTTTTGTACGTCAACGTCGGTTGAACGCCTTCCCTTACTCCACACCCTTCTCACATCCACCCCGCTCCTCTGCACACCTGCTACGAGTATTGCATTCTACCGAGGGTTACCACTTCCCTTTAAAGAATCTACTTTATATATATATATATACATCTTCGTAATTTTAACTGCGTAGAAGTTTATTCATTTTGTAGTGATTGGGCATAGGATTTAGTTCCTTATTGATTAGTCAAGATTGCAGATATTTCCTCTAATTATCTTTCAATAACCGTTCATAACCCGTTTCTTCGTTACAATCTTGCCCGAGGCTTAGAATAGATCAAGTTCAGTTAGGCGAAGACTTGCTCGGAGTTAACAGATGGAGAGTGCTCGGTAGCAACTCTACGAATGGAGTGCGCCTTCGAAGGTGTACTTCTATCAGAAGAAAGTGTAATTCGATCCTGAAGGCTCTGTCTCGCCAAAAATAATTTTCGTCACTCATCGCTCATAGAACGAACAAAGAATCAAATGTATCTTTTAGACAATACGCACTCCCTCTCATCATTGAGGAGCAATTTGGAATAGAATTGAAATTACAAGTTAAATTGTGCTATGTGAATCTTCTACGATAAGGAAATTCTGACACCAAATTTCATGATGTTGACATGCGGAGGCAGCCACTTGGATCTCCCACATCACTGCTGATTCTCGATACCTGTGGTGTGACCTATTTAAGAGCAGTGTTACGAATGGATTTAGAGAGCATTATGTTCCTTCTTGCAATTCTTCTACGAAAGCGTGAGTTATCAGCCTATCTTTGTAATAAATTTGTTAATATTTTTCTAAGCGTCTCAATTACTTGTTTGTTACGAGACAAAAGGAGGTGAACGTTCAAACCAATTAGGAATTGACACTCGAAAGCATGCTCTGATGAAGTAACAGTACCGAAATGTAAATTAAAATACCTTCGCGTACTTACTGATGTCATTTGTTTTCCCGTAATCTGGGTAGTGATTGTAAATTCGTAAACTGATTGATTAATATTGTGAGATCTAAAGAAGCAAAGTAAGGTCTAAAAATGATTTATAACATATATCAATCATTCAATAAAATGGCGACGTTAATAAACAGTGGAAAATAGAGACGTAAGATAACCAACTCTTACAACTGATGCCGCAGTAGTGGGATTGAAATACAACCTAGAAAGGGCAACTCTTAGGCCCTCCGCACACGGGGCTACTCAAAAGAAACTGATCACTGACGCAAATCACTAACCAGTTCGTATTGAGTCACTTCCTATACAATTGATAAGGACACCGTACACGAGCTACTGGTTACAAACTCGCTAGTAATGCGTTAGCTACTAGTTGCTGGGTGACTCGCATGTCCAGTCACTTCTGAGTTGAGTCTCTCAGTTTCTTGTTAACTCTTCTATTGTATGAACGTTCTACAGAATGAACGAGCAAAAACTGAACACAAAATTGGTCTAGGAAGTGAAAAAATACCCGTTTTTTAAACAATCTGGTTACTCCATGATGGATGAAACAGAAATTCCATGGAGTGAAGTTGGAAAAGTCCTAAAGATGAATGGTAATAGATTTTTGTGTCGTACAATACTTATTATAATCTATTTAATTTCCTTCTAATTTCATTGAATGGGTGTCGTGTAATTCGATGTACATATTTCAACCATGTACAGAAAAACGCTAAAAAAACGATGTTCACGAGTGGCATAAACCTGAATATTTCATCTTTTTTGAGAAATAACGATCTAAAATAATTTTAGATTGTCCTTTTGGTATGCTACAGCGCGCGCCAGCAGCAGTTAGATATTACTCAATGGCTGCATTGTAAGCCAATTCTTATGGGAAACCTTCTGGATAAACATTTCTCGAAAACGAAAGTGTTCTGAGGTTTTTGTCACTCATGAAAATCATTTTATTTTGCGTTTTTCTGTGTATGGTTAAAATGTGTTTCGAATTACACAACACCCTGTATAAAAAATTTATGTTTTTGATATGCTATGTAGGTGGTATGAATAATTTAATTTTGTATGAGTATAGAATTAAAAGCTATTTTTTATGTATATTTATTAATAGAGTATCCTCAAGTTGTAATTATTTAGCAGCAGCGAATAGTCGGCGGTTAAAATTTTTCTCTCTGTATGGATGAATCAAAAATTGTCTTCATTTTCTATTTCTTCTCTAACGATAATGATTATATAGTTTCATATCTTCGCTACTTGAATCGCTATCCACAATGTTGCTGAATGATTGCATTATGCGGTCCTACTTCCACGAACACCCAGAGGAGATTACGGATTTTAGTAGCCTCGTGTGCGGAACCTCATCACTAATGAGTTCGTAACTGGTTAGTAACGTCAATCACGAACCAGTTTAGTTTCATTAGAGTAGCCCCGTGTGCGGAGGGCCTTAAACTGCCAGTTGTCACACTGCTCGTTGTTTCACGCTGCCAGTAGAGTGTAATGATGCCAGTTGGTCACGAGAGCAAATGCAGTGGTCATGTTTCACCCAGAAGTCTGATGTACACTCCACGTATTAAAGCACGCAATTCCCAGGTACACTCCATGTATAAGCGTACAATACGCAGGGATACTGTATTTATTAGAAATGTGGGAAAAATTTCTTCCTTATAACGAATTGAGTTCCATTGAAGCTGTGAGAAATCTAGTGGTTGTATGGGCAGCCCTCCGGACGGGTGCGTTTAGGAGGGTCTAAAAGTTATCTGAAGACTGAAGCTTTTTCACGATTGGAGGGAGGACTAGCACTTCCGGGATCCAGCGACCGACCGAGAAATGGTCACAGGTTAAAGCAGCTACTAACTTTGAGAGTTAGTAATTTAAATTCTAAATTTCTTCTTTGAAGACTTTTTACGGCTTCTTTTGTTGTGAATGTGAAAACTTTGTCTTTATAGTTACCCTACACAGCCTGTTATTCTTCAGACAAATTACTGTTAAGAATGTTTAACGCCCATAAACTTTTGCAAAATTCAACTTTGAACGTGAATTGAAGCTCAAACAAAGCCTAAACCTTAATCTCTAATTTAAATTAAATGATAATTTAAACCTTTCAACCCAGGAGTAAATTTTGAAGAGTGTAAATGGAAGCGAACTTGATATACTCTACAATTACCTGCAAGTAAGTGAGTGTCCTATTTTACAAAGAATGCGCATTTAATTATCTAAATAGTTTCAGCCCCAGGAATTCAAGTGCAAACTTTAGTATTTGTTCATAATCAATTCAATCATTTGCGATATTGTCTTTCTGTAATTTCCTACGACTGAAAATCTTCCGCTTTCCTTAGGATCATTTTCAAATCTAAAATAACTTCACACATCTCGTTTCCTCTAAATTTCCCGTGATTCTCTTCGTGAAGGTTGTTAACGCAGCTGACTAAACGCCCAAGTTTGTGTAATTTAAATGATTTATGAATATTTACTCGAATTTGCTCTGATTTGGATTACAATTTGAAACAGGATTATCAAGTTTATTTTTAATGGTTGTGATCGCAGTAACATTAGAAGAAGGTCTGGCGATTCGCAAATCTTCAAGTTGCCTGCGATTTTTCACCTTTCAAATCACGTTGCCAATTACGGATTTGACGAATGTCATAACTTTAAAGAACAGCATTTTTGAATCTTCTTATTCTAGTCTCAAATTGCTCTTGATAGCTTTGTGTGGGAAAACTCTTCTTACATTCTCACTCTCGCGAATCCATTATGACAATATTCTGGATACTTAACTTTTTGTACGGTTCCACCTATGTTGAAAATGTTACGGCAGAATTTTTCAGATTTTCCAAAATACATATTGGCTTAATGCACGCATAAAGAACTTCTATTAAATGAAAAGGGAAATAAATGTTTTTCAGAAGCCAACGCAGTAGAACCCCGACGTCTCCAAAGAAGCTGGAGTATTTCCAATTTTGGTGAAGTTTAACTTCTCTTCGAAAATCTCTAATTGCACAATGATTTCTCCCGAATCATGAAGTGTACATGTATTTCTTTGTTTTCAATGAATGACTATCCGTTCAAACGGCCTTAATTGGCCTTTCATGTAACACAGAGGAGTAACGTCATGATTTGGCACGGTTTTCTTTTTGATTCAATCCTATGGATAGGAAGTCCACGGACTTTTCGTTTTCAGAGACAAAAAAATTTTAAGCCACACTAGCCAGAACAAAGGTTTTTCAAAGAGAGGAGAGAGGAAGGTATCACTAAGGCCGCGGACAGACAAACAGCAGTGGAGCAGGGCAGAGCAGGGTAGAGCAAGGCAGAGCAGAGCTGGCGCGGTGTTTTATGTGAGTGTTATTCTTGACAGGGTGGCCAGACAAGTAGCACGGAGGAGGGCGGAGCAACGCTGTCCAAAGCAGTCGCCAGCTGCAGTTTATCCTGAATGACAAAACATCGCTCGGGCCGAGCTAGCAGTCAGTAGCAGTCTAGAGTTTACGTGTGATGGATGTCGAACTTTTGATCTCCTCGGTGCAAGGTATTCCTGCGATCTGGGATGCATCTCATCCTAAACATTTCGATCGTGGTTATATCAATGAACAATGGTCAGTTATAGCTGACGCTGTGAAAGTTAATGGTAAGTTGGCTTGATATAGTTATTTTCCACCTCGTAAATTGGAAAACAATACCTACATCAAGCATTTTCTTTGTAAATAACTACATTTTTAAGCGTACTAATGCAGAATACTCACATGTCGGGTCTTTCGTGTTTGGCGTACGGCTCTAAAATTTACACCAAATATACCTATTTTATATATTAACTAGTAGTTTTTATTTATAAGCATTAATTTTTTTTTCTCTTAAGTAATACTGAAGAAACACAGGTTAGTCATCTGTTAGAATCAAATGTGGAGAGAGAAGATCTTGAGCTTTTTCTGGACCAGCGCGAAGCGCATGGCATGGCCGATGCACGAACATTCAAATTTGTGTTTCATCAGTATTTCATAGGTAAAAATAGCTTTGAAAGCATATAAATCAAAAACTTAGTTTTTTCCAAAAACGGTTGTGATGTTCGAATTCTATTTGACAATTATCATTAAATTGAAATTTAGTGCCGTACGCCAAACACGAAAGATCCTTTAATACCTTGATATAGTTTATTAAATTAATAATTTGAAACAAGGGTTTTTATACCTATATATGTATATATATATATATATATATACACTTGAATGAATAATTTACTTGTTCTGTAATGTATTAGACGTCCAGCTCTGCATAATAATTCAGAGTCAAGTATTTTTAAGGTTTAAAGCCATTCGTCAGTAAATTATTTACGAGATTATTCTATTAACAATCATAACTTGCATGTTATCATACAATTAATTTCTTGTGGAATTTCCTTGAGCAATCATGAAACAGTATCAAAGCCATTTAATTCTGTGTGTAGAAATATTGCAGGCAAATAAAAAGTACTGTATGACAGTGTACGGATGTACTTGTAATGCTAATAACATAATGCATAACATAGCAATATATATTAATAAACATAATTATTTGAAATATTGCCATAACACCTGTCCTTCATGTGATACGAAATTTTTAATGTGTCCCTTATATTTAGTGATTTTCTTGAACTGTTCCTTGATGCGGCTGGCGATAGGTTTTCGTGGATGCTTTCTGGTGTAGATTCTTCGTTTTCCAAATCAGTTCCAGTCCCTTCTTCTGAGATGATTAAGTTATGCAGCACACACACATAGCTTTAATTATTGTCATAGCTATGTCTACGTCCGTTTTGTGAATCTCTTTATCAATTGAAACTTAGCTGTTAGTATCCCGAATTCGCATTCTACGCCCCTCCAGGCTTTTGACAGTTTGTTTTAAAATATTTTCTTGACTGCGTCTAGATTCTGACGTGGAAATGGCCGCATTAATGTAGGCATCGATGGAAAAGCTTATTCCCCTACTAACACATAAGGAGTTGTATTTTTCGATTCAGGAAATTTTGACAAAGCTGGACAATTAAAAGAATTGTTCTGTAAACAATTGTATAGGTCACTGTTACGGAAAACGCCACCACCGCTTGGTCTACCGTAAGCTCTTACATCAACACATTTGCAAAATTTGCACTCTGAGTCTGCAACGTCTCGTAAAATAATAGAGAAATACTGCTTATAAATAGGGTATAACGATGGCTTCCCATCTAGTGCCCCGAAACAGTTCGGGAAGTTCCATTTCTGGTAAAACTTTTGCGCCAATGACACATATTTCTTTATCAGTAGGCGGCATGTTCTTACTTTGAAGTCCTTGCCATATAGCCAAGCATGTTTCCTTGACTATCATAGATATGGACGATTGTCCAATGCAAAATTCGAATGCCAGGGATCAAAATGAACTTCCTGTGATCAAGTACATGAGAAAGGAGAGTTCTAAGTTAAATTCTGTTTAGTTATTTGCCAAAATTACTCTTGTATGTCTCATAGAAAATATGTTGAATTTAAAGTTACATTATTTTTTCGTGTGTTTTTACAGCTGATGCTGCTAGGAAGAAATTCAAGATACTCAAAGATCATTTCCGACTTGAGTTGAAGAAAGTTCTGCAGGGAAAATTCGGGGACCCTGGAATACCACTGGAGGACTACACAAGCAAGTGGCCATATTTTAAAATGTTATTTTTTCTGAAGGATCAAATACTTGGCCGTCGCACAACTGGCAATCTTACTGAGATCGTGTTGAAGCAATCGCTTACCCAAGAAGACAGTGAAGAACCTCATGATTTGTTAATTAATACGCCATCTTCTCAGGCAGATCCTAATTTGAAATCTAACGTACAATCTCAGATTTATCACTATGATGAGTATGAATCAGCAGCCCTAGAACAGCGTTCCGTCAAAAAACAGAAAACTAAACAGAATGTTCATGAAACGTTTCTTTCGTTGGAAAAAGAAAAACTCGAAATTCTAAAGAAAGATGAAATAAGTGGACAGGACGACAAAAAGCAATTTTTGTTGAGTCTTCTACCGAGCATGAGTAAGCTTACTCCTGAAAATGAAAGTCTCTTCCGCATTAAAGTTCAAGAACTGATGCATAACTTGCTCTTTCCGAAGCCTCAACAAAACGAAAACTTACATGATTATTGAATCAGCCATAATACACTGTTCTGTTTAATTCGATTGACACACCTAATAAAAGTTTTCCTACTTTATTTTCGTGCTTCATTAAGTATGAAGTATTATTAAATCGAAATTTTCTTTTCAATTGTACTTTTTGATACTTAACACCTTTACTGCGTTTCCGCGGCTTTTACGGTTGGTTTGGTTAGGTTGTAATTAGCAGAATAGGGAAATCGGTTTTCCAGCTCGAATAAATTTTAATTCTTCGTCATGAATATGAAAAATACAATAGCACGATAACATTTCACCTCGGGTGACAACAGTTATTTTCTAAAATGTCATGAAACAGATAAAATGTCATTCATTTATACCGGCACGTAAATGGGCAATTTACCTGTTGGTACACATGTGGCCCAATACGCAGTGAACGTGTTAATCAAAGATAAAGCATATGTATTACTTAATGCGGTGTTCTATTTTAATATGTCGGCATTATGGAATACGTTCATTTTGTCTATGCTTTTAAAAAAAGAAAAAAAAGAAAAATTGTGTGTCATTTCCTTACCTTTAAAGAAACAAGTCTTTCTTCGAGAGATACTGAGCGCCTCCAATTAGAGGTTTCTTTACTAATTTCATCTTTGACTGAGGCGAGTAGTATCTCAAATGTCCATAAATCCATGCGCAAATATTCTTTGAACTTGTATGGGAAACACTTCAATTCACCGAAAAGATGATGGTACTCTCCAAGTGTCTCCCGTGACTGATTTATGGGATGTGTTCCAGTTCTACAGCTATTTAATGAGCAAAATTTGAGGTAACCAGAGTCACATGGCTCTGCTCTCTGTGACGCCATGATTGCAAATGTTGCGGACTTAAGACAAGCCACTGCTGTTTGTTTGGCTGCCTAACCTGCTAGCGAAAGCTACCAGCGATCAAAAACTCGCAACTGCTTAGCTCTGCCTTGCTTCACTGCTGTTTGTCTGGCCACGGCCTTAGTATGGAGTAAAGGGAACGGGTAATCAATGTACAAGGTGTCTTCCCACACATAATTTCCCACACATGCTCTGAGAAAAAATTTTTCACAAAACTGACACACTTTTGGATGGTAAGAGGTCACATAAAAGTGCGTCATCAGTTTAAAACATTAGTCTATGCATTGTGACATGTTTTTGTGTATCATGGGCTAATGCGATACGTATAAGAGTGCCAACCATGACACACTTAGCGTAAGTCGGCATTATTTCGCATAAATTATTCACATTCTTAGACTGGCTACTGATTACACTGGTATGAAAACAATATCTAAGAATTTGAAGAAAAAAGGAAAGATCTTGCCGCTTGTTGGGAGAATTCTACTCTATTTACGAATTCGAAACCTAGTTCAGTTTTCTGCAGAAATTTTTTAAGCTGTTTCAAACGTTAATATGCGTTTTTAACTCCATTTAATATTTTGTTGAATATGTTGTCAAAGGAAATTCACGAATATATGTATCAGGATTTTGCTGAATAACCGTTTGTCACGCACTTATATCGAAACAATCTGTTAAAAAGGAAATTTCTGAAATTTTCTGAAATTATCGTTCTGAAATTATCGTTCTGAAATTTTTTAAGCTGTTTCAAACGTTAATATGCGTTTTTAACTCCATTTAATATTTTGTTGAATATGTGGTCAAAGGAAATTCACGAATATATGTATCAGGATTTTGCTGAATAACCGTTTGTCACGCACTTATATCGAAACAATCTGTTAAAAAGGAAATTTGTGGAACAAGATAAAAGTTGCGGAAAACAGTAGTAGGTGATGAGAACAGAACTGAAGTAAGCAATAAAATACAGTCCGTATAACAAACTTATTCGTTTCAACAAAAGAAAGGCGTACCAAGCCTCAGCACGGGACCTCACACTTGTTCCCTGAAAGCGCTAATTTTTTAAATACAGCAGTTGTTTTTCCTTGAGAGGAAATACGAACAAATGTTTTTTGTCAATTTATTCATGTGTGCACTGCTTCATGTAGGATCGCTATGATATTTCAACTTATTTGATACCAATGAAAACGTAATATAGGAAAGTTCATCAACGCACTTTGGTCCAAGCAGAGTTAATACAATGAATGATATCATTTATTGATAAAATAAAATAAATTAATCATTAAATGGATTTACTTAAATTAATCAAATAATGGCAGTAGAACAGAATGACGATTCGACTCTTTAATATCTATGCAAGGATACGCAATCTCAGACACTTTTCCTCTGTTTGTTTGAAACAAATCAATGATTTTTGTGAATTAATTTCCACCATTTTTAAAGAGTTACGTTCTCTAGCTTATACATCTTTTTATCTCTATCAGCAGAATATACTCATTTAGATCAGGTTCGTAAGAAAAACATACGAAACATTGAGTTGTTTCAAGACAGAAAAATAACGACAAAAATTTATGGCTGCATAGAGACAAGTGGAAGTGTATTTCCTTTGCTTTGAGTGTCCTTTCATTGCAAACACAATCGTCCGTGAAGAAACACCTGCGTTGTGTCAAGCATTTTTCCTCATCGCTTTGAAAGAAACCTGACAAGAAACAATTCAAGTACCCGAGTTGTGAACAATCTTTAAATAGGAAAAAGATTATGGTTATCGTAGCTTAGATAAGAATAGGTTGATTAAGTTATAATAAGGTAGGAAAAGCTAAGTAATGGATGAATATTTTACTTTTTTAATAACACAAATTCCTGTGAATTGCTTCCCTGATCAAAGAAGCGCCGTTTTTGACATCACATGCTCACTAGTGTATTATAATGAAAATACTTCGTAGGAGACAAGATGTCCATAATAAGCAAGTCCTAGGGAATAAAGGAACTAGGCACAATGCTCATCTAAGATTATTGAAAATTCGGAGCTGTTAAGGCGAAACCGAGAATTTCATTCATTCCAGAGTATTCAAGTAAAAAATTAATTTTTGAAATTGAAACGACGTTTTAAAGATTTTTGCCAAAATGTGGCAAAAGTTTCTTTGACTAAAAGTTCATCCGATATAAAATTCATAAGAGCCGCTTAGCATTAAACGTCAAGTCATTGAGTTGCGATTGACGATATTTTCGTAAGAAATTTAGCAAACTTCCACTTCAAAGAAAGAAATTAAAATGCTCGACCGAAGCCTCGCCATCTAGTGACACCCTCCGAAAAGAAACTGAAATGCCGACAGAGATTTTCATGGTCAAACATGCTGATTTACCAAGGCCTAAAAGTTAGTGTACGGTAATACAGTAATGTATTGATATCTGTGAATAATAAATGACATGTAGTACATTTGAAAATTAATTTGAAGTAATTTCTACTCATATCATACATGTAGACTGTTCGCCCTCTTTTGAAAATGATAATTTTGTCTCGATAAAAGATGAATTTAATACTGCGTCAACGTATGAAGAATTGGAAAATTATTAAAAAGAAAAAATAGTCCTGATCTAATGTCGTTTTCTTCGGTTTGAATAATGTAATTCTATCTTCTGTTCTCATTGTTAAATTGTATTATCGAATGATGAATTATTTTTATTGTGAATAATACTAATTTTCTTTTTTATGATATTCGGCCATAGTAATAGCCGAAGTCAAAGAAACGTCGCCATCGCCCGATTTTGAACATATTTATGACGTCAAGGCGTTTTGACATATTCTCTTTTTTCTAGCAAATGACGCGTAATGCTAACTATGCAAGTGTAAAGCGTGGCCTGAGAGCGGTCTTTTGAATATCGTCAACGATATTAAAAGTCATAACTCAAATGGAATTGTATTTTTTCATTCAATCTTTTCATCATAATCAATATTGTCATCGAATTTGCTTCGGCGTACTTATACATTCTCCATTTTCTGTATCTTCCATCCCTTAACTCAGATAGGTGATAGAAACACGATCATTCCTACAATTCATTATTTTACGAAACCGTCAGCCCGTAACACAATATACCTGGAGGGATTAGAATGAAGAGAAAATAGACATGGGCATAAATTAGAATACTCAACAAGCGTTGCTGAAGCATTCGGTTTGTGGATGTGTTCTACGTAGTGAGGTCTTGGGGCTCCACATTCGTGAACGAGCTTTAGTAGCAAGGAAGGTTTCTTAGATGTTAGACTGATTTCTACTTTAAGCATCATGTGAACGAGGCGATGTTTTGGCGTGATCAATAGTAAATAAATTATGAAAAGTTAGATGTTATAGCTCGCTGATTATGGTATATAACGCTCCTGCCTGAATAACGATTCAGTATTCGAGGCCACGTAAGCCGGAGCTCAGAGATTATCGTGTTTATCTCTCAGTATCACCGCTCCAAAATTGCTTATCTTAAGTTCATTCTAAAAAATGGGAATGTGTCGCTGTCCGCATTCTGTATTTAGTATGGTAGTAAAATAGAACAAAATTCAACACCCTGCTTTCAGTAATAAATGACATCGAACAAATTGAAAGTTCACTCATTCTGTTTTGTAGTGTCGATTTATATTTAAGCACACATTTCGCCGGAAATATCTCCTGAAATTCATGATGAACATGACTATGTAAAGGTACTACTATATGAAGAAATACATCGCCAAATGTGATAACAGTTTTGAATTGAGTGTCAATAAGAAAATCATTTTTATGTTCGAGAGGACGAGAAAAGATCGATCAGAGTTACGGTCAATCTTCGTGCTAAACTAGAGAGGGAAAATTTTACAAAGAAACGTTGAGAACTTGAGACAATGTGTGAAAGAATACGGAGCGCTTTGTTTATTATTCAGGAATGAGGGGAGAAGGCGATGTTGCGGGCATCCTCACATTAGCTTTCTCACCGCCCATTGCCATGTGATCGCAGATCAAGCAAAAGCCGAAGTGATGTTTATGTTTCGAACTCAATCTGTCGCAAAAATAAAGTGGGAATTAGGTCTCCGTAGCGATCCTTATTGTGAAATAGCGGAGAATGAATACTACCCGAAGAGGAGGCACTAGTAAAAAAATCCACGTCAGATTGAGCTAGCCCTAAGATGGATTTTGAAGGGAAAAAGTTCAATGGGCAAAATAACAGAAGAGACGGCAAGCAGCATAGGATAAATGTAAAAGATGTTTTAGAAGACAGGGCACTTAAGCGTTACCATCTGAAAATGTGTCTGGTGGAGTGATGTACGTGGTCAAGTAGGAAGTTCGTTTTGATACATGCGAACAGAAGTGTTATGTGCGCCGCGCGGAATTAATTTCGAATTGAAGTGCCCGAGGAACCAAAAATAAGAAAGAAGATTTATTAATTAGAAGCAATGACACGCAAGTAGTGGGAGGATCATCCATCATTTAAGAATTAACTTAACAATTTTTGAAAAAGGTTCAGCTAATAAAGCACGTTAAAGATGCGTCGTACCCATAAGTAAAGGTGAATGACATAATCTGTGAAATTTTTGAATAGATATTGATAAAAGCTTTGACACAAAAAATTGTTTTTGAATTTCGTTAGGAACAATTATAATTTCATAAATTGTTACACTGTTATATGATCTGTAGTCACAGTTATTGTTGTATGTATGTTGTATCATCTGTTCAGTATGATCTATAAAACTTCAAGAAGTTTTGAAGACGCCTAAATCGCGCTCCTTATCTCGCAGTTTTTAACTCTTACCCTTCCCTCAATACGTCTACCCGTCTACTCAATACGCCGATGCTACGTCGCCTAATATCTCTAAGCTATCATTTTCAATTACTTGAGATTTCATTAAAGTTTTATTTACCTTATTTCCAAAAGAAAACTATTACCCAACTGGACAATATACTTGACAGGGATGTGATTAACGGTAGTACGAGTCTGAACAGAAAATCAAAACATCAGGATATGGAAAGGTAGAATAATAATATCCTGAACACTATTGTAACATCTGATGTAGTTGCTGTAGGATAATGATATCCTTAAAGTGTAATTATGACATAAACAAAGAATCTCAAAAATCGCATACTCAACCATCATAAAAAGAGATGAATACACATGCTAAAATTAAATGGGACTTGAGGAAAAATTAAGAAAAAGAACATGTCATCTAGCATTTGAGGGCGCGGCACGTAAAGGAAGAAATCACGGAGTTGGTATCGAGGGCAGGGTGCGCATGAAGACGTCGAAGCCATGGACGAATTCTGTACGAAGCTGAGAGTTGGCATTCTTTCGTTATAAACTTTCGGGATGTTGAAAGCACGACAAAGAGGTTCACATGGCATTTTGCTCAGATTCTTTGAGTTTCTTGAAGAAGGAAACAATTTATTCCGTAATCGTATGGAAATTTTTCAATCTCATAGTGAAGCGCAACGTGAGCCAACGAATTCCTTGATTCAAAGCATAGGTAATATATTGTTAATTCATCCCCATAAGCAACTCAATAGTGATGTCAGAGATTCGCTGTCTCAGAGATATTCTTAATATCCCTGATATACGTTATTCTAAATATCCCTGACGTCAAATATTTGTTGTGTATCAGCGATATTAAATTTTTTTGAGAATTGATGGCAGAGATCTACTGTAAATCAGGACCATTAACATCTTAATAGTGATGTCTGAACTTGAGTTTTGCTGAAAAGGGTAATGATTTTAATAGAAAGTTCATTTAAGATATAAAGAGGATTACCAGCCTCTCCGACCAAGCTGACACTGAGAGTAGAGGCGGACACGGGGAGAGAAAGCGAGCCGAGTCTTTGCACCATGGCCGGCTCTTTCCCAGTGGTAGAGATAAAAAAGCGCAGTCCAAGTGAATTTTTCAACTCCTACGTAAAGAAAGGATGCTCAGGCCTACCTCACTTCTAGGACTCCTGTTGAACAGATTCCCGTAAGCTGTGCTGTTGCAGTGAGTATCTCAGCTCAGCGTTCATTCTCCAACGTACGCTGACGCACTATGAATTGAAAATCTGCTCTTGTCGTCGCTAGGAAAGCAGTCTTTTCAGATCACACCCAATGGAGCTGTGTAATGTCAGTGTGATGGTCGGGTGGCATAGCTAATGGACGCAAAGGTGAGTTGTGGATATCCTGCAATCACGTACTATATACTGTACATAAGAATAACTTCAACGAAATAAATGCGTTTGGCCCAAGTATCTCTCCAATATACTTCGGAAAGATCTGCTAACTCGTGAGGTATATGTCCTCGTCAAACTACGAAGCATCTGTAGTATTCTGTACGGTCTGTTCTATAAGACTGCTCATCTTCCAAAACTTCACGCCTCGTATGTTCACGTTACGAAAGCGCTAAAATTCCTACTTCGCAAAGAACGAGCCAATAACGGTTACATCATCGAGACGACACGTCGCTTCGAAGAAAAAACGTTTATGCTTTTGTACTTTATAGAGAACATGCGTTAGATTCATTTTCCAATGAATCAATGGAAGTTATGAATTTTTTACTAACTAGCTTACGTACTCTGGTCTTTGGCTAGCTAACTGTACATTCGTTCATCACATGGAAAGGGCTTGCTGTGGGCAACCCTGAAGCGTTCACGAGAAAGCTGTTGCCACGTTAGTACGTAGAAGTTAATTCAGATATCTCCACCTGTTCGGGTGATGATCCTGCATTCCTAAGATGTTGATTTATGTCAGTAAAACTAAACTAGCACACTCAAGCTCCACTGCGTTGTGCAAATCTTCAACAAGAGTTCGAGAGTGAACGGTTTAATCTAACCTTGACGGCTCCTAATTGGGTCCCATTTAATCATATATTGAACTTTTCCTTTTTCCCGTCTCTGACGCCACATTGGGAGTCGAAAGATACTTTATCCTTATTGCCACAGTGTACAATTTTGCTTCTCACTTTACGACTTTGCCGCGTGATGGGCGAACACACGCGTTCCATCGGTCATCCATTGCAAAAAGGAAATACATATGTATGCTATCATGTATTCTCATTGTTCATTTTGATTTGAAAAAGAGAGAGGGATGATGAATTCTAAGAGAGTAACGCTTATCATAATATATTTATAGACGAAACTAGACATACTCGCATAAATGATCACTTCGAAATATGACCATATTGTTTTTATCCGGGCACTTACCAATTCAATTCTTGGATCATTACTTTCATTTAATTAATTGTTATGCTAACGGAGAGGAATTTCCAGCGAGACTGGTGATGGTATTTTATTTTAGCATATCTCATAAAAGTGATCTATGAGAAAAGAGGATGTATGCCACTTTGAAAAATTGCTCATAGTCCGCGTCTGAAACTTTTGATGTCCATGAAAAAAGCACAAATAAGATCGTAACAACTTATGTAGGATGAAAATACTCTAAAATTAGCTATCTTAACTTGGGTTGCACTGTAATTAGTGGACATGAGATGGTGTAACTGGTGGACACTAGGCTAATGTAACTAGTAGATTTTAGACGATCATAACGAGTAGAATGAAGAACTGTAACTAGTAGAATCAGGTGATTCTATGTCACTAACGGACACGATAGTCACTATCGGAAACGGTACTGAGAAACTAGTAGACATGAGATGGTGTAGCTAGTATAACCTTAAGGAGACGGTACGGGCTAGAACTGGTGGATACGAGGTGCCGTAACTAGAGGATATGAGATAGTGTAAGTAGTTGATACAAAGTAGCGTAACTAGTAGTACTTCATGACTGTAACTAGTGAACATGAAGTATATGTAACTAGAGGACATGAGGTGGTTGTAACTAGTAAACATGAGGCGACCGCCACTTGGTGACACTATGAGAAGAAACTGGTGAGCACGAGATGGCGCAACTAGTGAACATGAGTGGATTGTAACTTGCAGACATGAGGGACCAGACTAGTGGAGACAAGCTGAAGTAACTACTAGTCACGAGAGGTTCGTAGTTCCATCACGAGGTGGTGGAACTAGTGGACATAAGGTGGCGTGACTAATGTACGTAAAGTGGCGTAACTAGTAGACACGAGGTTGCGTAACCAGTGAACGCGAGATGGTGTAACTAATGGATACGAGCTAGTGTAACTAGCGCCGCGAAAGACAGCTGCGCAGCAGCGAGAGGCGCAAAACTCAAACAAACAAACCAACAAACGCGCTCACTTGATTGACAGCCAGCGACCTCAACTCCAACTCGAGGAAAATAATTAAAACTTTTGATACGGAAACTTAGGCCATCGGGGAAACTGAGATGGCAACGAGGGAAGTGTTTGCCCCCTCCCTCGAGCTCCCCGTCCCCCTTATTACCCCCGCCAGAGGGCCGTTACTTCTCCGGCAATTTCTGACCTAACTTTGCCAACTGCGAACAACTTCCAGAGATAAAAATGGAGCAAGTTCAGATGGAGAAATGCTTGGGATCAGCTCGGGGTCCCGTCCTTAATTTATATAGCAATTGGATTTGGAGCGCCTGCGCCGTGCTTCGTTGTCTTCCCTGTGAGGACACACGATGGCGTCGCCTCATCAGGGTGCAGTCGCCTAATGGGTGGAAAAGGAGTTGCGCAGCATCGACATAGTGTGCTTCTGTGAATTGTGCATCACTGGGAGGGAAGCAGATTTGCTCCCAGCTTTACAACAGCTGTTCAACACTACAGTGAAGCTAAGTTCTTATCTCTCCAGTAGTGCTGAGCCGGAGCAGAAAATCAGCGCCCGGGCGTGAAGACGTGAACCTGCAAGTCGTGTTGCCGCAGGATCTGCCGTCACACTGGAGTGGCAGTCACCTATACGTAACAATTTCGCTGCAACGTCCATCTCTTTGCAATGTTCGAGGATTTTACTGTGTACGCGGTGCCGACCAAGCATCTTACTCTGATGAACCCTCGCAAAGAAAACAAATTCAAGGAGGAAAAACGAGAATGGAAGCACGAGTAGTTTATCGTGCGAGCAATGGCTGGAGCGTTTTCCTGACCATCTGATGTTGAACTGCTATTATGGTTCAATCAAATTTCACAGCAAGGCCATCAATTCCTCAAAACTTGCGCAATTCTAGCCTCATGACGTGGGGGGCAGCAATAGACCTAAAAGATAGGAGCTTTTATCTCAGTTTCATTCCCAGGACGGCTCAGCCACATGGAGCTGAATACTCACTCCGTATCAGCAGAGCCAAGATAACAGCTACTTCAAATGAACACTCTTACCCCCGAAAACGGTCGCAGCGTTTAACATGAGCTATAATCATAACGAGACAAACTTACACCAGCCTCTTTCGACTGCAGCATCTGCTGTGAGGTGGTGAGACAATCACTAGGGAGAGCTAATTCCCTCGATGTTGATAGACAAGGCGCCATCAACGTTTCTCCCGCAGTGAATTTCCGACTCCCTCTCGTCCCTGGAAAAATTACAAATCTCACTGAGTTACGGCACACAATCCCCATAAGAACCCCATGATGACCTGAACACCGCCGAGTCACAGTTTACCAGAAACTGTGCATTGTTTGCATCGTAACAGGAGATGTGAAGGCTTAACGAAATAAGTTTGTGTATGAACTATGGAACTGGAGAGCGTTTGAAAAGGAGCTCGATTAGCAGCTGGCCCTACCTAGTACGCTCGCTTGCCGAGTTGGCGATCGCCATCAAACTGAGTGGACATATGTATAGCTTGCGTCTGCGATCACATCTCAACTTGAGTTTACAAACCAGATTAGCCTGTTGCTGAGAGACACGTGCCAGATTAGTGTCCGTCGCGTAGGTGACTCATTATTATCCATAACTACCTCCGATCAATTAAACAAGACAACTTTGCGACAGAATCACAAAAAAAATTTAAAAACGCGTTTCATCATCATTATTTTGAAAAGAACCGCATTGAACGTGCAAAAAGAAATTTATATCTTCATTGTTCGCTCAAAATATTGATGTGGTCAACTCTTCGAACTTTCTAGACGCTTCTCTGTGTCATGAACAAACAGCTGCACAATGACTGCGATATTCAGCCTCTGTGAAGAACAGGGACGGAACGGAAATACCCTTTATGGATACTCCACCAATACCCGCTACACGGCATCAACCAAACGCCACTCGTTCAGACTTCTTTAAGATGATGCAAATCTGGACTGTTGACTCTATTTGAATGATGGTAGCGTAAGGATTTATTGCATTTTACAGACATTAAATTCAAGATTTATTTCAGAAATTAGTTGATCAAGCCATTAATATTTCCGACTTGATTCTGGTTCGGGCGTCTGTACAAATGCAAGAGCTCAGTGAGCGCAGCGAGGTTAAAGTCGCAGCTCTCTGGCAAGCAGTTGAGGAAATACCATGAGAACATTCTATTTTACGCAGGTGCATATACACTTCAGTAATGTCAATTCAAATTTATTAGGCATTTCTGAATTTTTTTCATTGGGTAAAACCTAATCACAATTTTAGGCTGAATTTGCATCAGCCGTGGTCGCGGACGAATGTATGTTTGTGGTAGAACCTTTTGTTTTGTTGCGTCCTATCGAAATGATTTAGCCGAATCGTTTTCTATTTCCCTAATGATATTGAGCGTGATTGGTTCAGACCTTCGAATTTGATTCCTGTGCGGAGATTCTTCCACATTGATTTCGTTTTCAACTTAAGAATCCCCTCTCTCATATTAATAGCTCAAGCTAAATTTATCACAACAATTTTTAGCGGAGGTGATCGAAAAGCCAACGCCCAGACTGCATTTCAACTTAGCGAGTTTTTAAATTGCAATATGTTTAAATATTACCGAAAATTTTAGGATCAAGTTATGCCTTAGAAGTAGTAAAGATTTTAATTGTTACCAAGCGCTATCAAAAACATATCATGCCGTCGAGGGCTCCCTAATTCACTAATGTCCTGTATGCACATTCTTCATATATATTTTTTCAAGCCATGACATTGTCATTGTAACATAAATTGTGATAAAGGATCAAGAAAACATGTATTTCACATATATCGTCTTATGATCTTATGGACGTGTTACGCCTCAAAACGATTTTCGCTGAGGAAATTTAAACCTTGGTCTTTAAAGAATTGTTAAATTGAAAATTTGAAAATCATTCCATAGAAATAACCAAATGCCCTCCACGCCTTCATAACCAATCTACCTCCACGCCACCACCTTCATCTCTCCTGGACTTGTCACTCAAATTTCGTATTTCTATTTGATGTGTAATTGCTTTTTCTTCCCGAGATAAGAAACACGGGAGTCGACGGAACATCTGTATTAGAAGTGATCGTCTGATCTTACTTAACTTGTCTTTATCATCTGGTGTTTTTATGGAAGACGAGAAGGAAGAGGGAGATTCTAATCATCATAGAAATTATTTGTCGAAGAAATTTACAACGCACGAATTATTTGACAGGTATTGGCGGCAATATTTACTCTAAGCATCCAGCCCCGTTTACCAGATGATTAGATTAAAAACGCTCACAACTTAATGTGAATATTTAAAACACATCGCAATCAATATTCCCACTTTTGCGTATGGCGAGAACACCTTATACATTATCACTCATTGTTAACTTTGAAAAATAACGTGATAATGAAAGACGACACCTAATGTACATAGAAATGTTTTTATATCGTGCGGTTGTGCGGAGTCCGCCAGCTTCCCTCCCTTCACGTGACAACCGTCGCCCTGCGCTGCTTCTTGGGGAGAACATAGCTCTCCTCCTCACCCTACATCCCTAGTGACGATTTCTCTCCGCTCAGCCCCTCTGAGGGCCACATCCTAGCCCCAGTGATGGTCCCTCTCACCCCAGCCCCAGTGAAGGCCTCATCCCCCAGCCCCAGTGAAGGCCTCATCACCCCAGCCCCAGTGAAGGCCTCAGCACCCCAGCCCCAATGAGGGCCTCATCACCCCAGCCCCAGTGAGGGCCTCATCACCCCAGCCCCAGTGTGGCCCCCTCACTCCCCCAATCATGCCCCTCTGTCCCCAAGTTTGCGTCAGCTCGCTGAAGTTAGCTGGAGTTCGGGAGGAAGTTAAGACAAGTTACAGGAAGTTATCAAAAGTTAGAGTAAGTTAGGACGAGTTTGCAGCAACTTTGACACGCGAATTTTGGCTCCGATGTTGAGGTGGTGAGAGACACAGACGCTGCGACTGTAACTGCAGCTGTAATTGTAGCTGTAACTGCAGCTGTAATTGTAGCTGTAACTGCAGCTGAAGTTTCAACTGTAACTGCTGCAATAAACACATCTGACACTGCACTTATAAATAAAGCTGTAAGTACAGCTGTAATTATAGATATAGTTGCGCTATGAACCTCTTCTTTTTATTTTCTTTATTCCACAGCTCTAGCATCAGTAGCGCTGGAAAGTTTTTTCAGGTATAATTATGAATAAGTTTGTTTTTAATCACCGAATTATTAGAGACGTCATACTTTTCCTTCTAATATTTATTCTGTTTTTCATCCTCACATATTAATCAATGAATGGCCGTCACCATGTACATTAGAGCAGGAAATAAAGTATTAACAATTTCAGCAAGCATGTTAAGTGAA
>JACJUY010003960.1:0-13161 GCA_014220935.1 Platorchestia sp. MABIK | reverse complement strand
GGGTGTTTTGTCAGACGATACTTTCGGTCAGCGATTATAATTATTATTTGAACCAAACATCTCCTTCATTGAGTTTCGGGCGCGTATCATATTCGATACGAAAAAATATGCGTACCAAATTAATGCAAAGACATTTCATCACATGAGAACAATGCGGTAGCATATATCTACGAAAAGAGGCCCACAACTTTCTGCTGCATAATTCACAAAAAAATCACCTCATTGTTTTTTACACTTTGGCCTCCTTCACATTCGTACGTCGTCATTCGCACGTCGTCACGTCATGGAAATTCTTTCTGTCTCTCATTTCCTTATTATTAGTATTAAATTATAGATGCTAATTTCTAAGCTCTCTAAATCCTTTTTAAATTTAACATAAATTTTCATAGATACGTGTAAGTGTTTAGATTTTACTTAATTGTAAAGTACCACTGTTTATGTTGGTTCATTCATTGCGAGACGAATCTATGCTTATCCAATTCTCAGCCTTTTTTCAAATCACTTCCAAAAGGAGTATTTGATAACGATATCCACAAGATCCTCCTGGATCTCCCCCGAAGAAGAAGAAGAAGATAACGATTTCCATTTACTTTCATAATTTTTTGTCAATAAGATTAAATTTATTTAATGTGTGCAAAGAGTTTATCATTAGCATCAACGACAAAATTTATAATATAGAAAATTACCTTCACTATCATAAGAGGCAAATTTTGTATTACTTTTGTCTCGTGTAAAACTAATCCTCCTCCTAGATCTGCAAACCTTATTCAAATTCTGACGTCACACTAGTGGGCCGATACTACGCACCGTTTGTCATGAACACAAAATGTGAAATTTAGTTAGCTCCAACCTTTCATTGATTATCCATGGAACTCAGCTGACCAGGCTTTGGAAAATCATAGAAGATAGGCAGTGAAATTTTAATCTGTCATATGAGTCAAAAACTTCATTTATGATGTGTAAGAACATGGCGATTCCCAGCATATACTCTTTAAACTCATATAGATTGTGTATTTCTAATTTTTTCGCAATTTAATGAAAAATTATTGGTCTTCAATACCCAAGGCAGTTTTCAAAGTCATGATGTAAAATTTTAGGCGTTTTCCGTTTGTTTGATGAACTGTGTGAAACTTTCGTTATAACTGACGAACTATGACGATCTTGTGATATTTGGGATCACTATAAAAAGGAAAATTATGTGATGTAGCCATTTCTCATACAACTCATTTGCTCCAGTGAAAAAATAAGCGCCCTAACCCTACTGATATTGGGAAAAAATGCGGGAGCACAATGTTTCCTTTGTCTATGTTCTTTCATCTGATAACATGGGCGTAACACAACAAATGCCTTCTACATAAGAACTCACGAGTGTGGTTAAAAATTTCGCTTCATTTGTGATAAATCAATAGTGCGAAATGAGGTTTGCTCTTATCTAACGTTGATTTCACATAGAACGAAGCTGACAAGGCTTCTAAAAATTCACAGAGACATGCCGAGATACTTTCTCTGCCGAATGAGTGTGTGAACATTCAGTTTCTAGCATTCATTTAAGATGCGATCGAAAGTAGATGTGTAGTTGAGCATGTTTGGTTTCATTAATATTTTTCGTCCTTGTGTTTAAATTTTCAAACAAAGGAAATATTGGACTTATACATCTTCCTCCAATATCAGTAGATTAAGGCGCTCATTTAAAACTAAAGCTTGTGAGTTACGTCAGGTAGGACTTCGTGTTAATTCGTTTCATGATGTTCTTATTACACACACGAAGTCATCAAAAATAGCTAGTCACAATTAATGTTTAGTACAGTTGAACAAACCAACGGAAGCTCGGTCACAATTGGACATTATCACTGAAATTTACCTGAGCGACACTCTCGATCCTCTAAATAAAGTACTCATTAAATAGGCCATATAAATTAACATTAGGATTATTCATTTCTTTACCCAGCTCTATGATTTTTTTTTATTTCTCACACACACTATCAGAAAAGTTTTGATCTGAATTAGACAGAGCTAGTCATTTACTTCCCAATGATATTTTTAAAACTTACGCTATGGTTATAACCAATATTGTGACGTCATTAACTCATTGCTATTTTGCCAAGTCTAGGATTTGCCCTGAAAATATAAGACGCATTGAACCAGCTCAACTACTCTTTATTTCTGTCGTATAAGAAATAATTACAAGAAACTGAGATTTTTCATGGACTCGTTTATTAGCAAAAATACCACTGTATATTTATCAAGATTTTCCAAAGCCTGGTTAACTTCTTTTTGAAAAAAATCAACGACAGATTGGAGATATCTTAATTTTACATTTTTATTCATCACAAATGATGCTGAATCTGGAACCACAAGTGTGACGCCACAATTTCTATAACCAGACCTGAAAATTTTTTAGGCATTCTCAACACAGCCTTGAGATAGAAATGACTGTACATCCCATTTTCCAGGCCTGATCTTAGAGTCCGCAACATACCAATGGCATCACTCTACTGGTGGTAACATACATGGCGCCAGTTTTACAGGAATCGAAGGCAGTAAATAGGTATAGCTTTCATGAGAACTTCTGTGATTTTCGTGCATGAGTGATCAAAAATTGCGTATCTGTTACATGAAAATGTGTTAAATAATTTTCTTGGTGGATTTATTTATTTATTTGATGATTAAAAGAGAATCGCAGTTGGAGCTGTGCGGCGCTTTGCCTCATTATCGAGGCTGTTGCTCAAATAATTTTCAGAGATAGTGATCAACATGAGCGTTTGTTCGTTAATTTGTTAAACTGTGG
Source organism: Platorchestia sp. MABIK (assembly GCA_014220935.1). Taxonomy (NCBI): domain Eukaryota; kingdom Metazoa; phylum Arthropoda; class Malacostraca; order Amphipoda; family Talitridae; genus Platorchestia; species Platorchestia sp. MABIK. Next base: position 10,373 of record JACJUY010003960.1, on the reverse strand, counting down.
TAAACAAATTATAAGTGCATAAGTATATTTTGATATGATTGTCTATGTTTAAAGTAAACTCTGGTTTCTCATTGCACCAATAGGACACGTTCCCAACAATCGTTGTTCCTGACAATCGTTGTTACCAACAATCGTTGTTCCTAACAATCGTTGTTCCTAACAATTGTTGTTCCTTTCAATCGTTGTTCCTAACAATCGTTGTTCCTAACAATCTTTGTTCCTAACAATCTTTGTTCCCAACAATCAGCCCGAGGCTTAGAGTAGGTTACCCAGAGTCAATTGAGTAGGAAGGTGCAGTGAGTTAACGTCAAAGAGTGCACGAAGCGCTTCCGCTGCGTGGTACTCATGTTAAAGTGTATTTTTACCATAAAAGTGTTTCAATATTGAAGGCTCGGTCACGCTAATAATAATTCTTGTCTCTCTATCATGAGACGTTTGCCCCATGTTACTATATGTATTGACTTGAGAATTTCGGATTTGAGGAATAGCACATCTCCACACCAACACGAAAATGATAATGCAATTTGCACAAGTATGATATAAACACAACATTAACATAACAATACGCCGCAATGAGCCTGCTAAAACTGAAATTATTACGGATACTCACCAAGCTCGATGACTGATAGACTTGCAACTAACTCCATGTCCATTTTTCTTAGAGGCTTTTCTGTTTCATTGAGCCAGGAGCTATTCGCTCAATATGGTTGGGACCTAACACGATTAAGAACTCACGACACCGTACTTACACAATAAGATCCTAATACACGATTGTTGTGCAGAGAACTCGCAATTTCAAATTGGTATACCTCAATTACAACACTTCTGAAATCTTAATAATGGACAGCCAATTTACTTCACCCGATTAGAAAAGTTAGCTGTTGAAATATGATATTGAAGGATTGCAGACATTTAACTCATTGATTACAACATACGTTAACACAAAAGACACACGCATGTCGAAAACCCGACGTACAATGATTGCATCTTATTCACTACGCTTCTAACCTTCTAATTCCACGCTTGGATGCTCATTTTGTTCATTTTTATTATTCCGACATCGATAATTCTCGAATTTGACTTCGAGAAGACAAATCGCTTTCGGACGATGTTTCTTTCACAACGACGGTAGAAGAAGCCAAAGCAAGCAAAGAAGATACATCACGGCATGACCCTTCACGTGCAACCAAGAATACGTTCAATTTACTATCCTTGAATTTTTTTGCTGATATGAATGACTCTGTATTTCATTCTTCTTTTATGAAATATTCCAGACTGCATGTCTTCATCATACAAAAATTTTTTCATGCAATTTAACATTATCAGGATGAATTCATTAAACAATTTCATCCAACTCACCCGATCCATGTCAGCATTGCTGATTTTCTATCATTAATTAAGCTGGTAAGTTGTGGTATTAGAGCAGCGGTTCTTAACCTGAGGGGAATTCCCCACTGGTGGGGAATGGCAGAGTTGCCAGGTGGGGAATTTCGTACATTTTTTTCCACCTACAAAAAATCGATAGTATTTCAAAATCTACTACATTACATTCCAATGTTGACTTACGTTACAAATCATAACCATTTACAGAATGTTTTAAAAATAAAAATAACCATAATGAGGTATTGCATGTCATGTTTGGATAAAAGTGACAACACTGCTGAGTAAGAAATGTCACAGATCAGTAGAAGGAAGATGCTGCGGTGAGGAATGGAAAGTTGACTCACTAAAAAGTGGTGAATTGGAGAAAAAAGGTTAAGAACCACTGTATTAGAACAAGCCATGACGTATCTGGTAAGAAAAAATGCTAATACAAGTAAGTCCTATATTTTCTTGTCAATCAATAAACGATATGCATTCACTTATTACATTGATTGTGAATCTATTTACGCATACTTATGAACACAAACCATCTTTTATTCGATCTATTTTCATTATTGAGATTTTTATTTGAAAAATAACATTAGTAAATTCAATTTGTTAGTTATTGAAGTTTTCAACTTTAATGAACCCTAGTTGAGTTAGTTTTTCGATCCTACCGCTGTGCCAACAGCTTGATAGTCTCTATTTTTAGATCATTTTGTTGAATGTGTATCACATATAACTCATAAATGCATATTAATGAAAAGTGTCACCGTGCGAGAAAAAGGAACGTCTACGAACACCATGCGCATGGCTCCCACTCAAAAAATAATGAAATTAAGTTTAAACATTCAACCGAAACCTTGGCTAATTCGTCTTACCACAAACCGCCCGCGCCTGTGGTGAAAAAACTGCGCTCAGCCCGTCCTCTCAGAACGAAGAATGTCCCAGCGAGAACGACTCATACCATGGCAGCTGCATACCATTTTAAGTGAACGATACAAGTACGTACATCAAATTCGTCATCGATTGTGCAAAACTATGCTTAAATAGGACCCGAGACGATAATGATAAAACAAAATACCGGCTTAAATGTAAATGCAATTGAAAAATAATTGATCACAATGCCGATTGATCAGAATTACGGCAAAAATAGGATCCTAACATTTTGCATTATAGGTTTTCCTTAAAGTATCGGTCAAAGCGGCGATATTTTCCCTCAAATGCTTTATGTACAGACTTGAGAGAGATATGTGATACTCGTTCTAAGATGAAATTTCATCTGTACAGGGTCTCCGCTCGATTCTTAAGAAGCTTATGCTTGACACAAAGCATTTTGAACTCAGTCGACTATTTGCATATAATTTTTCCGCTAACCGAATATTTCTGTATCTGTGAAAACGACAGTTGCGCTCGACGTGTAAAATGAACATAAAACCAAGACCCTGTGGTTATTATCGTCATCACTGGATTTTCTTTAAAAGCTGAGTATAATCACACTCGCCCTTTTGTCCCGTGATTGCGTGCCTTTACTGGTCTCATTTCATCAAAGTGTGTTTTCATTAATAGTTACAGTAGACGGTTGGCCAACATTCTACGTGTATTCCTTCCTCAAACTCGCTGAACAAATGCTGACTGAAATTGTAAAATATCTTCGAAATGACTTAACGCCACATGAACTATCTGAAAATTCAACAATTGATTAATTACTAAATATCGAGATGATGAAATTCACGTTTAACTAACTACTGACGTGATTTTCTAGAAAATACAATTATCTAATTAAACTTGAATGTCTGGTACCTATTGAAAAGTAACGATGAATCAAAAGAGAAAACAAGTTGAAAGTTCTCGTCATGGAAATAATTACTGACGAAACAAGATTTTTGACACGAACAAGAAAATAAGCGTAAAAATAGTGGGATCAAGAGAATCAACCCACTAGGTTTATAACAATTTTATACCTCTGCTGCGGAATCAGATGTTAAAGTTCATATTTGGCACGACCCGATTAACGTTCGTTAATGAATCGTTTCAATGAGATGCTTATAAGGCATACTGTGTGCTACCACTAGGCTCCAGTGGGACCAACTACAGTGATACAAGTACATAATTCATTCAGTAAACAGTGTGATTGAATGATTCATTTCGATTACCGTGATCAGGGGATTTTTTTTGGTAAGGGTGCCGAGTACATCAATATAAGCGTATTTTCATGGCAAACAATTATCTGTACATTTTTAGTTTCATTTCTTATATATTGTTTATGAATTTCGTCACTTCTTTTTCATTTCTCGCTCTCACTACCTAACTTACTACAGATATTGAAAAATGAAAGAGTACGGATTTCACTATTGAAATTGATGAACACTGACAACAATATTTCACAAAGCTGTTGAGAAAAAAGCTGATTAAACATGAAACAAACTATTCAGACATCAATTCTCGAATTTGACCTAGAGAAGACAAATCGCTTTCGGATGATTTTTCTTTCACAACGACGGTAGAAGAAGCAAAAGCAAGCAAAGAAGATACATGACCCTTCACCTGCAACCTTGAATGCGTTCAATTTACAATCGTTGAATTTTTTGCTGATTTATATGAATTCATATTTCATTCTTCTTTTATGATTCAAGTATTTCTCATATTTTATGTAAAACTCTGGCAATTTGCTATATCATTCACATTTTTGTTTGAAGGTGTGCCTTTCCTCCGTTCATGATTCCCTCGTTAACGCACGTAGCCGAGGGGCAAACACATCTAATGACAGCGCCTCCTATCAGACTATCTGTTATGAATAGAAAGAACTCTCAATGCAGTCGCTGATTCTGATGAATCTAACTGTGGAAAAACTAATCCCCTTAAAGATATCCGCAGTGCATATGTCAGAGACAAACACTGTTGTAGCGATACTAAAGTGAATAGTAACAGTGACGGCAATCCAAGCCAGGACTCACTGCAAGAGTGACACAGCTATTGATTAGCGCTTGAGCCTAGATGATGTCATAGTGGATTAAGAAATTAATCCTTACGTGGATGTTACAAAACTTGTTCTTGATATTCAGGAAATTCATAATTCTTCAGACGGATGTTCATCAGGAACTTGAAAACGAAGAACACAGCACGTTGGGAAATCATTTTAATTTTATTATTTTCTTTACACACCTAATCTATAAAAGTGAAGAAACTAAAAAACTAGTTGTCCTATTTTTCTTAAACGTTTCAGAGTCCAGCTCCATCATCAGTAAGTCAGATCTGAAATTTATAATGAATACGGTTAAAAATACAATGTTATTTTAAATTTTTTTCTATTCTACAAGTAAATGAACTAAATATATATTTGCAAAGGGAATGAACTGGTGGCATTATTAAGAACCGGTTTGTCTTTAGCTCTGTATAATGATTCTTAAATTCTCAAATCCAAATCCTTAGAAGCAGAACATAAAATTTCGAAATCATCTTCAGACACACGGGCACAGCAATGCTCCGCATGAAGGCGGACAGAAGAATGACCGGGCTGCGTAAGTCGATTCCCCGTTCTAAAGCTCACACCACGATGCTGGGCAATCCTCACGTAAAATGGCAATGTCGTCATTCCGACATAGCCCGATGTACATTGTACACAACTAAACTTGTACACAACGGACGCCGGCATTCGCTTAGGTATAACATCTTTATAACGAAGAACGACCCAATTTTATGAGAAATAACAAATATAAAGCGAAGATGTGCTGCCGAAAAATAGCGTTTGAAAAGCACCTAATGCACCTAAATCGAATTTAGCGTTTGAAAAGCAGTAAATTCGACATGCAGGTCATTAAAATTTGAACAGATTGTTATACTCTCCAGTATAACTGTCTTTGGTCTCCGACCAAAGAAAAAAAAAGGAAACAACGCTAAGAACTGGAGGAGATGACTGGCCAGCATTGCAATCCATTAAACGTTCTAAAAGAACAATTTTATAAGCCTGAGTCTGCGAGAACATCATCACGAACCTTCTGGAGCGAGCGCCTTGGCAAGGACGGACATCAAACATCGTTATGACGAGGAAGAAACGCCAACAGAATATGCCAGGAACTTCAACGTACGACTACATGTTGTTTCCTTTCTTAATATTGTGTATTCTAAACGGGATTTTATTATAACTATATTTATTGAATTAATTATCCATGTATTTGAATTGTTTAGGAAGTAGCTCCTGTTTAGATTTTAGAGCGTTAATATCAAAATTATTAACTAGCAACTGAGGGAGGTGACGTGGCCGACGCGGTTGCCTTCATGAGAAGCAGGCAGTTGGGGGGAGACGCTCATTGAGAGAGGGCGAATAAGAGAGGGCATTCTCGTGCGTTACAGCCTTGCGGCTGTTACGCTTAATTGTAAAGTAAATCACAGCGTTGGAAAGTGAATTACGTTGGTGTAGTTACTGAATTGAGTTCTACAAGTCAGTTGTTTCTGTAGCCGTGTCAGTGCTGGTTACTGATGAACATTCGGTGCCAGCTGGGTGCACAGCTCCTCCCAAGATGGCGGTGATCCGCATAACAGCGACGGAGTCGCCCGATAAGATGAGTATTCCCTCGTTTACCTATCTATGCTCAATATTCAAACTTCTAAGTGTGTAGGATGCGTATTCTGTCATAGAGTGATAACATTCATTAATAGGTAAATTCCCTGTTCATTAAAGATGCCTTTTTATTTAACCTTTTGTGGTAAGATGAGTCAGGAGAGAAAAGGAGACGATCGTTCGTAAGAAATGAAGGAAAATCATTACCGCAGATCACGTTACCGAAGATTACTGAAATGTTCCCTGAATGGGTGGTGGCATCTTCAATTTGATTAATAAATCATAGAAAATATAATAATTGTGACGAATATATATATGTCACGACGATTAAAAGATTCGAAAGATCATGCTCCAGCGATTAATCTGACACGCGAATTATTACAACGATGTTCCCATCAGAACGAGGGAGGAAACCCATAACAAGATATTGACAAAAAATATGCCGTGACAACTATAGCAGGGATAAGAAATAGAATAGAACGAGAGATCTTTTAATAGCACTAGCGTCGAAGAAACGCTGGGAAGATCGACAAGTTCATGAAGTCCCAACTATGGACCAGAGGGATGGAGACTAGACCGGTTGGGCATCGTCTCGAGTAGCGCTCCCCCGGTGCCTGAATTGCCACGACTACTGTCGAAGGAGAGACAGATCAGTAACTGAATTACGTTAATTAAGGGCGCAAGGCCGCGAAAGAGAATTACGTTAATTTAGGGCACAAGGCCACAATGGAGAATTACGTTAATCTAGGGCACAAGGTCACGAAAGTGAGTTACGTTAATTAAGGGCACAAGGCCACGAAAGAGAGTTACGTTAATTAAGGGCACAAGGGATCCCGTGATTTCTTTATATCTTACATTTATGATATTGTAATTTTTTGCCTATGCCCATGGCAGTATTTGGCGATTTGGGGAACGAAAAACCTCAATCTGAGAAGGATTCTCTGATGAATTCGCTTTTTGTAACTGTATTTACTGACGCCATCAACTGCTACAAGTTTGATCACTTGTTCTTCCGGAGTACTTTGATGCACCTTTACGAAAGTTGTTATTTTTGTTCGTTTAGGTTTAGTGCATTCACTACTGCTCTCCTTTGCATGAGGCCGCTCTGGTCCAATACGAATTCCTTTTTCCCAGCTGCTAGTTGACGCAACTGGATCTACAGTTTCAGGCTTCACATGTTGTGTTCACTCTTTAGGTGACGTAGCAAGCCACTGGTAGACCAGCCTAAGCAAAGTAAACTCTTGCCGCACTTTATACTCTTCGCACTTTCTCCAGTTGCATCTTTAACATAGTATCGCCACACAAAGGCTTTAGTTTCTACAACATCGGTCGTTGCCATCGTATCTTTTACAGTCTATTCTTTATTACCTGCAAAACCAAACCACAAAATGTATTCCGATGAAATAGTTGACCTATATAAATATTATTAGATAGTGTAGACTACACTGTGTAGTGATTTAAATTGCAATAATATTAAAACACTAAAGTTCTATCTTGAAATCTATGTGATTAATCATATTAAACATCATGATTTTAAGTTATGATTAAATTAGGCTGGAGCACTCTTGCCAGTTTTAAAATTAAAATTATAGTAAAGATAGCTCATTTAAAAATCATCTTCATAAGTGAACGTGTCGGCTTCAAGCTCAAGCCATTATCAACACATGTAAAAGCGAATTTAAATACAGAAAATACGACATGGATGAAAAAAATTATAATACAACTTAATATAGTACAAGAAAGAGGGAATGTGGAGATTATACTGCAATCATTTTTAAAAATCAGGCAATTTCTAACTGGAATGATTACAACATTGAATTTGGAGCTGGTTTCAGGCGGTTGCTACGGTCGCGGTGGAAAGTGAGACTAATCATAAGCTTGCCTTTCTAGACTGTTCCGTGGAAAAACAAAATCAAGGATTCGTAACTTCTGTTTGTAGGAAAAATATCTTTACGGGCTTAGGCACTAGCTTTTTTAGTTTTTGTTCATTTAGATCTAAACTCAATAGCGTTAAAACCTTGTTGCATCGCGCATGTCAAGTAGGTTCAACCTAACTCAGTATGCATGATGAATTTAATTTTTTACAAACTTTTTTCAGCAACAATGGTTTCCCCAATAACCTAATCTCTAAAGCTGTGAAGGTATTCTTAGACAAAAAATATATACCGACCTACTCTGAGACAACTGTGAAGAAGAATAAATTCTATTGTAACTTGCTCTTTTATGATGCACAGTCCGAGAAGCTAGCCAGTGACGTTTCAAAGCTGGTGGATAAATTTTACAATTGCTTAGATTTTATTCCAATATTGACAAACAAGTGTACTATAGGATCGTTTTTTAGATTTAAAGACCGTCTGCCTACTCAACTGTGCTCTCGCATAATCTATAAGTATTGTTGCCCGTTGTGTGGGTCTAGCTATGTTGGTGGCACCCAGCGTAGTTTTAGAACAAGATTTTTCGAGCACGTTGGTAGGCGCTCCAGAACGGGTAGAGTATTAGCTAAGCCATCTTTTTCAGCCATCAGGGATCACGCAAAGCAATGTAGTGTAATAGTTTGCAAATCTGATTTTTCAATTTAATGTTTCTGTACAAATAAAAATGACCTACATATACTAGAATCTCTTTACATTAAACAATTGAAACCAGCTCTAAATTCAATATTGTCATGATTCCAGTTAGAAATAGCCTGATTTTCAAAAATAATTGCAGTGTAATCTCCCCATTCCTCCTTTTTTTGAACTATTTTAAGTTGTATTATTTTTGTCTCTTAGCCATGTAGTATTTTCTGTATTTCAATTCGCTTTTACAGGAGTTGATAATGGCTTGAGCTTGAAGCCAAAACGTTCACTTATTAAAATGATTTTCAAATCAGCTATCTTTACTAACCTTTTGATTATAAGTTATTTTCTCACTAATATTTTGAAGTATGTATACTGTTTAAAATCCCGGAAATTCCAGGAAAACAGCAAGTTATTTTCTCACTAATATATTGATACATGCTTCCTATTTAAAATTCCGGAAATTCTAGAGAAAAAAGGAATTCCTGGACTGGGAAATTTCAGCCCCAAATCATCCGGGATCACAGGATACAAACCCTAAGTAGTAACATTCCCCTAACCCGCGATTTTCTCGATTATGTAAATTGACAAGGAGCCAAAACCTCTCGTGACACGTGTGCGCGGTTGCTTCGTTATATTGGATCATTGTTAACAACTGAGGGATTCATTTATTTAGTGAAGCCTGCAAGCGTAGCGTGAACACCTGCGTTGCAGCAATTGTCACGATGGAAAACCAAAATTTGACTAATCAGGCGGTACGTAATTACTCAAAATCCTTTGAACGATTTTGTCAATAGAGTAAATAGAACGAAATGAGTATTTTGTGCATTATTAGGTAGATGCCAATAGTTTTTAAAATACACCGGGGGGGGGGGGGGGTGTTACAAAGCCATCTTGAGTCATTTCAAACGTCAGGGACTTGGTTCAAGCTTTCGATTACTTCAGTTTCTATTTCTCATCAATTTTATTCAATGCGGGAGTGACTTCATTTTCAATCTGAATTTAGCTCATTTAATAGCGAGCAAATAGGGGTTAGAAAAGAAAATTAAAATTAAATGCTCTCATAAATTAGAATGAAATTTCTGTTCCAAATACGATATGATTCATCATATCCAGCGTCCAGAATTTTTTTTTGTGCTATGGATAACTTTGAATGTTATGACAGGCCTTCGTATTCACTTCGAATCTCCAAGAAGAACTGCGTCGGTCATCATATTTGAAGAGATATTTCATCGCGAGTTACCTACGGATGTAAAGGACGCCTACTCTACCAAGAATCTTCTAGAAGCCCGACATCTGAACAAACCTCTACGATATAGCCATCGAACACGTTACCTCGTCGTTTCTACCAGCGAGTGCCCGAGGTTGCCATTTACTACCATTCAATTTATCCTTAATCTATAATTCTTCTATTTATAGGAATATTTCTTGTATTTTAGTTAGTATTTCATCATGGGAACTCATACAGTCATTTTTGATTCAATTAGGCATATTTCCATGTACGTTAGAATGATTTCATCTTTCGATAGAACATCGTTCCTTTGAGATCGCATAACGGTTGGTGACGCGCAGCAGCAGCCCGAGGGAACGCGGGGCAGTTAAGCCAGGCACACCATCAAAGCCAGAAGTGTGTTTCGGGATTGTCCGCCTTCGCCCCAATGGGGCGCAGGCTAACTTACTCTTTGTCATTATAGAGTAAATACTGCCGAGTGCAAATTTAACGTAGTCTCAGTGAGAAGGCCATTCCATCTCCGTGTTTGAGTACTCAATAACCGACTTAATTTCTACGGCCCTTCTATGTACCTACGTACCTGGTGTTATGTACTTGAGTACAAACTGTGAAATTCCACCACCAAAAGAGTGAACGGCTCACCACCAAAAGAGTGAACGGC
>JACJUY010003959.1:53928-78211 GCA_014220935.1 Platorchestia sp. MABIK | reverse complement strand
AAATATTGCGTGCTGGAATATTGCGTGATGGAATATTACATACTGAAATATTGCATTATGGAATATTGAATGCTGGAATATTGCATAATGGAATGTTGCATAATGGAATATTGAATGCTGGAATATTGTAAACTGGAATATTGCATTCCGGAATATTGCACACTGGAATATTGCACACTGGAATATTGCATGCTAGATCTCAACTGACCAGTGGACATCAATTCCCGCTCACCAATACACATACTCATCTACATTCAGACCCACGTAAATGTGTGCCCACACACTCCTACACACATACATCTGCATGTATACCATCAGCACATGACTACACTCACGTACAATACCCCAGACAAAAAAAAAATCAGCGGCGAACCGTCATAATAAGAGAACTATGAAGCTAATATAAATCATTCGCATGCATAAAGTATATAGAGTAAAAAATTGTGTAATGTTGTGTGGTTGTAGAGAAAATCACCATACTGCTGTTGTTCTTTCAACACATTAACTGCGATGGGTTAAACTAGAGTTCAACACCCAATTCACATTAAAAGTTAAAAGTTGTTTAAAATTTCATAAATAGCAAACATAAACTGGGTAAAATAAATACCATTAATTTAAAAAGATGGTTAAGAATATTTCAAACGATCCATCGATGGGTCGTTTTGCAGATGTAAATACATAAGCACGGCCCACCGGTGGGTCATTCCGTAATGAATGGGTTAATTTCTATTTTATTCTGACGACATATAAAGGAATTCTTTCAAGGTTTTCGTGGAAAAATGATGAGACTGCAGGCGTAGCCAGGATACGAAAGAAAGTCGAGGTAAAACATTTCGAACAGGAGTAAATTTGTTGTCGCTGTGAACCACATTTGGAGACTAAGCAATTTCATTACAATTGAGGTCGAGGTTAGACTTTGAGAACACAAAATGCAAAGCAGAGAACTTAACATAACGGCATGAATCGCTTCAAAGGCCGACGATTAAACAGATACAACTCCAACAACTAATTGATTTTTTGGCAATTTGGTAATCAAATCTGAAACACCACTTACTGCGCAAATAAAACATCCTCCCCATGAGGTTAGTTGAAGCCGCATTTTCCACGTAATTTGAGATTCAATTGGCATTTGAGAGATTTATTGACTTCAAGCAAATGCATTATAGCAAGGAAGTCATACGAATATACTTATTATATTACAGTCAACTAGCAATACGAGACAAATGGTCTACGGAGCTTCGATGGGCTATATTGTTTTCACGTAAAGTCTGTCTTCAAATATTTCAAAGGAAATTTAAATTTGGCAGATCATCCGCACTGCACAGTTAATTTCCAGATGGCATGAAATCCTCGGTGATCAAAGAACGGCATTCAAACTAGGCTGGCTTCATTCCCGGTCTTCTCGCTTCCGCTCACTTTATAGACTCGCAACCACAAGTCTAAACAGCCAGTACTATAATGTCTTGTGAAGGTGCGTAGGTTAGTTTCGTGGATGGAGGGAGATGATACGTTAGAGAATCATTTCAAATTCCTTTTGCAATATTTTAAAGATTTAGTTTCACGGATGATGATTAAAAACATACTTTTAATTTCCAACAAATGTTAAGAGAAACCCAGGTATGAATGTTCTGCAAGTGTAGGAGCGCACGTGAACGCTTGCTGGTCAGCTGAAGTTTGAATAGGAAGCAAACCGACGTGCCGAATCATGCGGAAGAGAAGTAAATGATGGATCATTTGATGGACGGATGTGTACAATATTGTCTCCACGAGAACAATCGTCCTTTAAACGTTCGGACCCCGATTATCACTGGTACGAACAAGGGGCTTTAGATACTGTGGAGATTCGGCATTCCAGTGCATAAATTACTAAGTCGATTGTAGCATGCATGTAGACTCATAATGCTTGTCCAATTGATTGGCTACGCGATGTTATTGGCAGTATCAGAGGTAACCAGGATACAAGCTTGGAACTCAATAATTTAGTTTGAGATATTGGCAAAAGAAGTAATTTGACACATGCATGATTTGCAGCATTTCATTTTGCTGGCTAACAGTATACAGCTAGTATGTCCCACAAAAACCCGAACCGAGCATTTATTTCCCGTATCAGTAATCCCTTTTCTTTAAGTTAATTTTGAAGGATAATTTTGCTAGAAATTAAATTCTTATGGTATTATTCTGATGGTATTACTGAAATGGGAAAATAAATACTCGGTTCGGGTTTTGTGGGATATACTGTATAATGTAAATTTTGAAGCTAGTCTCTCATTCTGAGAAGTGTAGCTTNTTCATCAACAAAGTTTTATGAGACTATATACCTTCGAGGTGTTTCATTGGAATTTAAAATACTTTTTTACTGTTTACAATGAATAAAGAAAATTAATTCAATGAGCTACAAATAGCTTCTCAACCGACGAACGGACGATGCTCGCCATAGCCGTGTGTGTATAGGACCTGACTCCGTGCGGGGAGACCCGAGTTCGAGTCTCGGCGCTGGTGGCGATTTTCTCTGTTGGGTCTAGGAGAAAAATTCTAAGCACAAGGCCCCACTCTCCCCAGGTGTCTGAAATGGGTACCGGTCTTGACCGGGGGAAAGCGTCATGGCGTCCTGGTGTTAGTTATAAGGCATTTGAAAAACCAATGTAAAAGGTGATATGTATCATGCTTCAATTGGAAATAAAGCATCCGTAGATGCCGATGTTTGTTTTGTTTGTTTGTTTGTTTAGTTGTGAAAGACAATTGCTTTTAAACCCGTATTTTATATTTCATTCGAGTAAATTATTTTCTAGGTCCGCACAATGATCTTCTCAGAACAACATTAACCTTTGTATCTCAAGTTATCTCGCAGTCTAATGCCATACTTATACCTCGCTCAAATAAGGGATAGGCGTGTGCTGAATACGAAAGATCGCTTGCAGCCAATGTTTGTTCACATCCAAGGCCATGTACGGAACCCGAAAGATCGTTTGCAGCAACGTGTGTTCACATTTAAGGGTCAGTTCACAGCACGCGAAAGATCGCTTGCTTCAATATGTGTTCACATCCAAGACCATGTATAGAACACGAAAGATCGTTCACAGCATGTGTGTTCACAACAGTCCACAGCAAAGCTGCAGTTCACATGAGAGAAGCAGCGTATCGCCTCAGCATCTCCCGGCACCCAGCGCCAAGCGGAATGCTGTTGTCTGAGCGAGAAAATTTTATGCTGAAGCAAGAAAATTGTTCCGGAGCGTAAGTTTCATTGCCATGTAATCTTGTAAAAACTTGCTGTTTAATGCTGATTACTGATAAGCAGCATCATCGCGCTCCAAGAAGCCCTTATCTGGAGAGGACTTGGAGCAGAGGGATTTTGGAGCGGGGAATTTGGCGCGGTGCCAGGCCGGGCAGCGGCTCCTCGCGAGGGTGAGGTGAGGAAGAGGCTTTGGGGGAACGGAGAATGGGGTTTGAGGGACTCAAAAGGGGATTGGGGAGAGTAGTTCGTGGGTCCAAGTTTTATATTTATAACACCGTTTTCACAACCGCCATCATTAAACTGGCACCGGCATCATGTAGTCACCGACATCACAACGAGGAAGTGACTGCCACTCGACAATAAACTTCGAAGAACACATTAGGGCACAAATTTCACAAGGAATAAAATATATTAGAGCTGTTTATGAAAGTGTGTTTTGAAATCCACTTTGACGGTAAAGGGTTAAGGGTTCGGTTTTGGGGAGAGGGGTAGTGAGTTTTGAGGGATTTGAAAGGGGATCGGCGGAGAGTAGTTCGAGGAAAAATGGAAATGGGGCGTGCGGGAGAGTGAGAGAGGGAATGACCTTTTATAGGTTAGTGACTTGAGGAAGAAGAAAAAGAATATGGGTGAGAGGAGGAAGAGTCATTAAGGATGAGGTTAAGTATTTTTGCGGAAAGGGATTTTATGAAGAGCTGAAAACGCACGAATAAAATTGCGTTCAAAGACATCTCCCAAAACGAGTTATTAATAAATTGCAGATTTAAAAATCAGAAGCTCATTGAGCATAACGGCTCTGTAGAAATGAAAGGAAATTCAAGTTTTCATCTATGCCAATATTCTATAGATTATTCATGCAGTGTATACCAATTGTGCTTGGAAAGAAAACCTGCCTTCTCCTTTTTCTCCATACCCTTACGAAATATTACAGACCGCTCATACAGAGTCTCAATTGCAATCAAAATTCTTCATTTTGACCGTTGTTTTTGTGTCAAAGTGGAGTGGAAGAATATGAAACATAAACTATTAGTCCTATAATGAATACGAGAGAATATTTATCGAGTTTTTCCCGTCTCTTGTAACGACGATACTTGGAATGTTTTTTCAACATTTGAAGGTTTCAACTAGAGCGTTGATCTTGCTAAGATGAATACCGTGTGGGTATCATCTGTGTTACAAATAAATCTTCTATCGCAAAATCAAGAAAGCGAAGTTCGTTTATTTCTAAACATAAATTATGCTCAAAATTCGCTACTAACATGTAATAGCCTCCAGAACCCAGTCTCCATCAATAATTCCGCCCGTCAAAGATTGAGCTGCGCAGCGTCACTAAAAAAAGTTTCGTCCCCGCCAGAGTCGCTTCATGGACATTTTCAAATCAAAACTCACAAATTATCTTTTAAAAAGGAAAAACTAGGGGCTTCTGACAGGAAAAATTCTAATTTGAAACCCCTTACATGGCGAAATGTTAGATCGGATTTGGGATAATTCGTGCCCTCAACAAGTTCGAAGAAACTCTGTCAGAATTTTTTATTCTTATCGCCCAAACCTGCTGCTCTCTGAAATGGAATCATTGTCGTAGCAAATATCATTTAAAGTAATTGCGCCTTTATCTACCTTCATAATGGTTAGATTTCAATGAGCTCAAAGTTTAGTCTGTAAAGAACGAAACAGATTTAGTAAGCGTTTTTTTTTTTGTACACATATGACCTCACGAAACCAAGATTCATCAAATCCAGACAAATAATTAGAGTAAATCAGGCTAAATAGTTTCCACCTCAAATTTGAGTATTTGGTTCTGATCTTGTACCCTAGCTACTCAAAATGCGGCCGGCTGAGCTCCTGCAAGCAAGCTACACTTCTCACAATGAGAGACTAGCTTCAAAATTTACATTATACTCTATATCCCACAAAAACCCTAACCGAGTATTTATTTTCCCATTTCAGTAATACCATCAGAATAATACCATAAGCATTTAATTTCTAGCAAAATTATCCTTCAAAATTAACTGAAAGAAAAGGGATTACTGATACGGGAAATGAATACTCGGTTCGGGTTTTTGTGGGACATACTAGCTGTATACTGTTAGCCAGCAAAATGAAATGCTGCAAATCATGCATGTGTCAAATTACTTCTTTTGCCAATATCTCAAACTAAATTATTGAGTTCCGAGCTTGTATCCTGGTTACCTCTTATACTGCCAATAACATCGCGTAGCCAATCAATTGGACAAGCATTATGAGTCTACATGCATGCTACAATCGACTTAATAATAAATGCACTGCAATGCCGAATCTCCACAGTATCTAAAGCCCCTTGTTCGTACCAGTGATAATCGGGGTCCGAACGTTTAAAGGACGATTGTTCTCGTGGAGACAATATTGTACACATCCGCCCATCAAATGATCCATCATTTACTTCTCTTCCGTATGATTCGGCACGTCAGTTTGCTTCCTATTCAAACTTCAGCTGACCAGCAAGCGTTCACGTGCGCTCTTACACTTGCAGAACACTCATACCTGGGTTTATCTCAACATTTGTTGGAAATTAAAAGTATGTTTTTAATTAACATCCGTGAAACTAAATCTTTAAAATATTGCAAAAGGAATTTGAAATGATTCTCTAACGTATCATCTCCCTCCATCCACGAAACTAACCTACGCACCTTCACAAGACATTAGTACTGGCTGTTTAGACTTGTGGTTGCGAGTCTATAAAGTGAGCGGAAGCGAGAAGACCGGGAATGAAGCCAGCCTAGTTTGAATGCCGTTCTTTGATCACCGAGGATTTCATGCCATCTGGAAAGGAACTGTGCAGTGCGGATGATCTGCCAAATTTCAATTTCCTTTGAAATATTTGAAGACAGACGTTACGTGAAAACAATATAGCCCATCGAAGCTCCGTAGACCATTTGTCTCGTATTGCTAGTTGACTGTAATATAATAAGTATATTCGTTTGACTTCCTTGCTATAATGCATATGCTTGAAGTCAATTAATCTCTCAAATGCCAATTGAATCTCAAATTACGTGGAAAATGCGGCTTCAACTAACCTCATGGGGAGGATGTTTTATTTGCGCAGCAAGTGGTGTTTCAGATTTGATTACCAAATTGCCAAAAAATCAATTAGTTGTTGGAGTAGTTTCTGTTTAATCGTCGGCCTTTGAAGCGATTCATGCCGTTATGTTAAGTTCTATGCTTTGCATTTTGTGTTCTCAAAGTCTAACCTCGACCTCAATTGTAATGAAATTGCTTAGTCTCCAAATGTGGTTCACAGCGACAACAAATTTACTCCTGGTCGAAATGTTTTACCTCGACTTTCTTTCGTATCCTGGCTACGCCTGCAGTCTCATCATTTTTCCATGAAAACCTTGAAAGAATTGCTTTATATGTCGTCAGAATAAAATAGAAATTACCACATTCATTGCGGCATGACCCACCGGTGGGCCGTGCTTAATAAGTACAAGTATTTACATCTGCCAAACGACCCATCGACGGGTCGTTTGAAACATTCTTAAGAATCTTTTTAAATTAATGGTATTCATTTTACCCAGTTTATGTTTGCTATTTATGAAAATTTTAACAACTTTTAACTTTTAATTTGAATTGGGTATTGAGCTCCAGTTTAACCCATCGCAGTTAATGTGTTGAAAGAACAACAGCAGTATGGTGATTTTCTCTACAACCACACAACATTACACAATTTTTTGCTCCATATACTTTATGCATGCGAATGATTTATATTAGCTTCATAGTTCTCTTATTATGACGGTTCGCCGCTGATTTTTTTTTTTTTGTCTTATATTCATCAGGTGCGGGTTGAGTGTTATACTTTAATGGAATTCCGAATTAAATTTCTGAAAATTGTGACAGCATACCGATTCAAGCTGTAAATTGGGGTATTGTACGTGAGTGTAGTCATGTGCTGTAGGTATACATGCAGATGTATGTGTGTAGGAGTGTGTGGGCACACATTTACGTGGGTCTGAATGTAGATGAGTATATGTATTGGTGTGCGGGAATTGATTTCCACTGGTAGATGATTGTCAGTTAGAGATCTAGCATGCAATATTCCGTTATGCAATATTCCAGTGTGCAATATTCCAGTTTACAATATTCCAGCATTCAATATTCCATTATGCAACATTCCATTATGCAATATTCCAGCATTTAATATTCCATAATGCAATATTTCAGTATGTAATATTCCATCACGCAATATTCCAGCACGCAATATTTTAACATGCAATGGTACAGCATGCAATGTTCAAGCTGACACATTAATATCATTTAAATTAGAGCAGAGAAAAACCTGCTCTCATTTAGAATAAGCGTTGAAATTGCTTTTAGGAACCATAACTGTTTCACGATGTCCAAACGTAATGATCTCGTCCATGAGTAAGTTGATCAGCAGTACCGTGTTTTGCACACGGCGCTGCTCGTTTCTACGTCCCAGGCTGCACAGCAGGTCACAAATGTACGCTAACTCCAGCATGATCAAAACCATGACGAGATGTGCCCAGCCTTTGATGCATGTGAGGACTTGCCCAGCCTTTGATGCACGTGAGGACTTGCCCAGCCTTTGATGCACGTGAGGACTTGCCCAGCCTTTGATGCACGTGAGGACTTGCCCTTGATGCACGTGAGGACTTAGTAAATAAAACGACCAGCGCGCTACCATTTCCTGCTCTGCAGTCCGCGACTGTGGGCACGGCGTGCGGTTGCCCGCGAGCGGAAGCGCAGAGCGCGTGCGCCTCACCGCAGCCGCGTCTCCTGAGGGCCTCGAGTCCGTGTTGTTCTCCTCGAGTTCCTTTGATGAGGAAGTTGAGCGTCTCTGCGGTGGCAGCGCATGAAAGCCTTAAATGTATTCTGACAAAATTCTCCTCTCTGTGCCCCTAACGAGCCTCTTAGACGGCCTAATTGATAGTTTTCCTGTGGGCGTGCGGCACCGGCTGTTCGGAGATGTGCAGGAGCCCTTACCTGTGTGTGCACGAACCCACTTTGACAGCCCACTCGCATTAAGTATATGTGTAAATATACTTGGTGTGCAAATATACATCAAGTATATATGCGAATATACGCGACATACTTCGGCAGCCTGAATTCTTTGCACAACCAATAGGAGTGCTGCGAACCATACGTCGCACAGAGATGAAGGTTGTTTAATAACTTAAGTATGGCACGCAAATCTGACGCCACAATGAACTCTGCTTTAAGATAACATGTGCTTAAGTCGTCGCATTCATTTACTAGCAGCTCTGCATGTAATTCAGCGCATAAGAAGCTTGTATTTTTTATGTGACGAATTCGCCACATTAGGGCGTAAAGGGTTAATGTAATTCCGAGTTAACTTTTGGAATATTTTAGTGCCATACCGATTCATGCTATGAAATTAGGGCATTACCGAATTGCCAAGGAGAATAATTTTACGCAATATTGATTCGTCGTGCGAAATGGCTTCATGTCCTACTGAATTCTACTGTCTATATATTTTCATGCAAAATTCCTTCCTAATGTTCACAACCGTTCGACAAATATAGCTAAATACAATACATTTATAATCTTTTTGTACTCTCCGTTAGTACAATACAGAATCCTTTCGTTCTCTCTCTTAGTGCAATACAGAATCCTATTGTACTCTCCCTTAGTGCAATTTAGAATCTTTTCATGCTCTTCTTATAGTGCAATACAGAACCCTTTCGGACTCTTCCTTAGTGCAATTTAGAATCCTTTGATACCTTTCCTTAGTGCAATACAGAATCCTTTTGTACTCTGCCTTAGTGCAATGCAGAATCCCTTTGGACTCTGCCTTAGTGCAATGCAGAATCCTTTTCTACTCTCCCATAGTGCAATGCAGAATCCTTCTGTACTCTGCCTTAGTGCAATGCAGAATCTTTTCGCACTCTCCCTTAGTGCAATGCAGAATCCTTTTGTACTCTCCCTTAGTGCAATACAGAATCCTTTCGGACTCTCCCTTAGTACAATTTTGAATCCTTTGATACTTTTCCTTAGTGCAATACAGAATCCTTTTGTACTCTGCCTTAGTGCAATGCAGAATCCTTTTGTACTCTGCCTTAGTGCAATGCAGAATCTTTTTGTACTCTCCCTTAGTGCAATACAGAATCCTTTTGTACTCTCCCTTAGTGCAATGCAGAATCCTTTTGTACTCTGCCTTAGTGCAATGCAGAATCCTTTTGTACTCTCCCTTAGTGCAATGCAGAATCCTTTTGTACTCTGCCTTAGTGCAATGCAGAATCCTTTTGTACTCTCCCTTAGTGCAATGCAGAATCCTTTTGTACTCTCCCTTAGTGCAATGCAGAATCCTTTTGTACTCTCCCTTAGTGCAATGCAGAATCCTTTTGTACTCTCCCTTAGTGCAATGCAGAATCCTATCGTATGATACCTCAATGATATATCGAATAAAATTGCACAGTTTGCAAATGCTACAGTTTAATGAAGAGTCCCATCGTGGAATGTTTAGATGTTTTCATCTCATGTGTCCAGCCTGTTGCATGCAATCAATATTGCCTGCAGATTTTCCATAGATACGAGGGTGGACGTAAATCACAATTATTTTAAGTACTGTTTAATCCGTCACTGGAAACTTAATTTCTCCTATGAACACTGATTATGAAATGTCTAGTTTCAGTATTTGACATCAGTATAGAATATAGATGATAACACCACACATTTCCTCAATTCTCTCTAACTTTCAAAAGTTCAACATGCTGCTTAAGACTTATTTTTTCTTTCATTCGAGCCCCATAGCTCGGATCGACCAATAAAACCATTACGCGGTATCTTAAGAGTACGCAGTAAGACCAGTGTGCCATTCAAGCGCCACATTTTCATACAGTTCATGTCATCGTTACGTTGCAGCCAACAGCGAAAGTTCATTTATCGACTTGGCTATCATGGGCAAACGGCAAGCACTTAGCATCTGGCAACCTTGCAAGGCTTCAGTGTTATTTCACTAGCCATAACTTCAGGATTATGGTGAAGCAAAATACCACGCGTAGCACAGCCAAGTTAACGTGAGGACTTGCGCTACAAAGCACACCGCTACGACAACTTACAACAGTAGCCTGCCCAAGTTAACGGGAGAACTTGCGCTACAGAGCACACCGCTGCGACAACTTACACATAGTAGCCTAGCCAAGTTAACGGGAGAACTTACGCTACAGAGCGCCCCACTACGACAACTTACGCATGGTAGCTACGACAACTTACACACAGTCCGCACATCGGGCCCAGGCAAAAGCGGCAGCGAGGGGCCGCTGCGCTCGCCTTTAAGGGGCCATATTGGGGCCCCAGAGGAGGGCAGGGAAGGGGGGGGGGGCAGGAGGGGGGGCGGAGAGCTCCTCTTATTAGAATAGATGGCGGTATAATGGCCTAATTTAGCGGTGCGGGGAGCCTGCTGGCCTGCCTCGGGCTTACTGGGCTCAATGCTTGTTAGGCCGCACGCCTCGTGGTGTGGTGTGTGGTGTGGTAGTGTGGTGTGGTAATGTGGTGGTAGTGTGAAGGTGTTGGAGCACTAGTGTGGTAGTGTTGTGATGTTCGGTTGTGTGGTGATGTGTTGGCGGTGTGGTGTGATGATATAGTGTAGTGGTGTGGCGGTGTGTGGTTGGAGGTAGTGAGATGGTGTTGAAGAACTAGTGTGTGGTGGTGTGTGATGCGTGACGGTGGTGTTGTGTGGCGCTGTGTTGATG
Organism: Platorchestia sp. MABIK; assembly: GCA_014220935.1. Taxonomy (NCBI): domain Eukaryota; kingdom Metazoa; phylum Arthropoda; class Malacostraca; order Amphipoda; family Talitridae; genus Platorchestia; species Platorchestia sp. MABIK. Next base: position 67,273 of record JACJUY010003959.1, on the reverse strand, counting down.
TGGTGGTGTGATGATAGAAGGTAATGCAATGGTGTTGGTATGCTGCTGTGGTAAAGTGGGGTGTGATGACACTGATGTAGTAATGAGAGTGTGATGGTGGAATGAAAGTAGTGCTGTGGTGGGGTGGTGATGGTAGTGGGTGAGTGATTTAGGCTCGTGGTTATGGTAGACGTGGTGCTGCTAGTGCTACCATAACTATGAACCATGAACCAGCACGAGTTGGTCACCGAGATCAGCACTGGCAACTGCCGCCGAGTGCTGCCCTGCTCTGAGCCTTCCAAGCAGCGTTCTTTGCTTCCAGCTCTGCAGTGCACAATTGCAATTAGGGCTTCCAAAATGCTGAATTTTTTACTGATGTGTGGTCTTAGAATGCATCGCATTTCTGGTCAAGCTACGGTTTGAACTCCGTTGCGACTTTCCATTCAGTTTTACCTCGACTCTCAACTAATTTCACTCCAACTCCAACTCTAATATCATGCCAATTAAAACTGTTCTCCACTGCAACTCTAACTCGGCTTCAACATCGACTCCAACTTTACTCCATCTCTTGACGCAACTGCAACTCTACATCCACTCCAACTGTAACTCGAACTCCAAGTCAATTCTAACTCTAACCCTAGTCCAACTGTAACTCGAACTCTACTGCAACTGTAACTCGGTCTCTACTGCAACTGTAACTCGAACTCTACTGCAACTGTAACTCGAACTCTACTGCAACTGTAACTCGAACTCTACTGCAACTGTAACTCGAACTCTACTGCAACTGTAACTCGGTCTCTACTCCAACTGTAACTCGAACTCTACTGCAACTGTGACTCGAACTCTACTGCAACTGTGACTCGAACTCTACTGCAACTGTGACTCGAACTCTACTGCAACTGTAACTCGAACTCTACTGCAACTGTAACTCGGTCTCTACTCCAACTGTAACTCGAACTCTATTCCAATTGTAATCCGAACTCCACTCCAACTGTAACTCGACCTAGGACTCATGCTGGACCACTGAGCAAGAGAATGGGCTGCCCGATGGAAATGACAGCGCGATCTGCGTGGTGTGTAATGAAATGGTTCTCGCTGCGGCTAAATGCGCTGAGACGGCGTGGTGCTGCGCTGAGGCGGCGTGGTGATGCGCTGAGCGGCGTGGTGATGTGCTTGTGGCGCGTGGTGCTGCGTCAAAGTGACGCGAGCTACGAACCGCGAAGTTGAGCGAAACTTTCCTCTGGAGGAGGAAGTCGAGGAGAAAGGGGAGCAGGAGGAAGAAATTTAAATAACTAAGAGAGCGGAGAACATAAATATCTTGTGCAGCGTGCACCAAGAGAGCGTCCGTCTCGTGCAGCGTGCAGCAAGTTGCTGATTGTGAGCCGCATTGCCTTATCACTTGAAGAACACTCCGGCCCTGGCGGGAGTTTTGCCTGAAGTTGAGATTGCAAACTTGGACTTTCTGCTACACGCTAACTGGGGCCACACACCAGCCACACGCTACACGCTAACTGGGCCCACACACCAGCCACACGCTAACTGGGCCCACACACCAGCTACACGCTACACGCTAACTGGCCCACGTTACATTGGCTCCTCAAACCATTGAGCATAGACGAGTATGTATGTACGTGTGTGGGTGTGTGTATTAACGTGGGTATAATAATTGAGTATATATAATAACCTATCTCAGTTCAAATCCTGACATCACAACTTATAATAAATTCTCACGGCTGTACCAACTGTCACGCAGCTCTGACTGAAACTTGTGTGATGTTACACCCCCCAGACATGTGGTATAATGTTCCCTTCGAGCCACAGGAAATGTTTTTGAGTTTTATCATTTGATTAGTGTACTCGACCCGTCAAAAATGACGGGATTCAATATTTTCCTTGAATGAATCACAGTTACGGTCATTAAGCATCCTTTAGACTTTAGACCGTCACAGAGAAACGGAAGAAGCGGACACCAAACGAATATAAAAATAAATAAACGCCTCAAGAGTATTATTAGTTAAGATAGCATCCCCAAAAATCTAACGCTTATTTGTTATCGAATTTTGCCCATCTTGAAACGTTCTCACAGCTGCTTGATTTAACTTTTTCTGAATTGACATTCCACCGGTCCCTCATGCGGTGCACACTTCCAAAACTCATGAGAACTGCTCATAAGTTTACTTATTGTGAGCGCTCATACGTGTGATATTGTCTCATTCTGAGTACTCATGTCCGCACTCACAAGTTTACTCATTACGTACAAGAACTTCCATACAACAGAAGTGCTTATACGCTCACTCATTATGAGAACGGGATTCACTGAACTTTGATTCGAAACCAACTGTGACTCAATTTTTTGTCCGTGCAGAACCATTTTTGCAGAGCACAAATTTTCTCGCCATCTGTGACAGAGAACGCTGAGTTGGGGAGTGTGTCGCTAGGGAATGGCAGTAGAAATCTTGCCTCACGCGCTGGAATGGGAATCTTGCCTCACGCGCTGGAATGGGAATCTTGCCTCACGCGCTGAAATGGGAATCTTGCCTCACGCGCTGGAATGGGAATCTTGCCCCACCCACTGGAATGCGATTTCTGTCTCTCCCACTGGTATGGGATTTCTGTTTCTCCCACTGGAATGGGATTTTTGTCTCACCCACTGGAATGGGATTTCTGTTTCTCTCACTGGAATGGGATTTCTGTTTTACCCACTAGAATGGGATTTCTGTCTCTCTCACTGGAATGGGATTTTTGTTTTACCCACTAGAATGGGATTTCTGTCTCTCTCACTGGAATGGGATTTCTGTTTTACCCACTAGAATGGGATTTCTGTCTCTCTCACTGGAATGGGATCTCTATCTCACTCACTGGAATGGGATTTCTGTTTTACCCACTAGAATGGGATTTCTGTCTCTCTCACGGGAATGGGATTTCTGTTTTACCCACTAGAATGGGATTTCTGTCTCTCTCACTGGAATGGGATCTCTATCTCACTCACTGGAATGGGATTTCTGTTTTACCCACTAGAATGGGATTTCTGTCTCTCTCACTGGAATGGGATTTCTGTCTCATCAATTGGAATGGGATTCTGTTTACGGGTGTAGCGTATCATGTACATGCTGTACATGCTGAACATGCCAAACATACTGCACATGCTGCTCATGCTGCACATGCTACACATGCTGAACATGCTGAACATACTGCACGTGCTGAACATACTGAACATACTGAACATGCTGAACATGCTGAACATGCTGAACATACTGAACATGCTGAACATACTGCACATGCTGAACATGGTGAACATACTGAACATGCTGCACATCATGCTCCTCATACTGCACAAGCTACACATACTGCACACGCTGAACATGCTGAACATACTGAACATGCTGCACATGCTGCACATGCTCCCCATGCTCCCCATTCTGCACAAGCTACACGTACTACACACGCTGCACATGCTACGCACATTACCCGCAAAAATAATGCGCACTCCATAAATTTTATTGCTCAACCGAAGAGAAATTCGTCTGTTTTGTCCAGCCTCATCTGCCTTTTGTTGATCTTTTAGACGTGAAACATTCCAGGGCAGCTGCGGGCGCTGGTGGGAATGGAATTGTTTACGGACCTGCAGGCGTTATTTCTAACGCCTGCGTAGTGTTTTTACAACTTTGTGTGCTTGATGAAGCCGTTGCACAATTCTGATCGATGGTCAGGAGGTGACCGCGTAGAGTATTCCAATAAACTGCGCTCTATAATAAAATTTCGACAACATAAAACAAGTCCCTATAATAAAAATCCGAAAATACAAAAGAAGTAACTCTAATAAAAATTTGACGGTAGAAAAGAAGTGAAACAATAGCGTCATGACTAAGAAGAATAGAGCGGGCAGTTGGACTCCCCTATGTCAATTTTCGGTTCTGTGGCAGGGATGTGTTGGATGCCCTGCAATAAAATTGCGTTTATTATTTCGTGGACACGTATTTGCGTACGTTTTCTGGACTACTTTCTCCACGCTTCTTTTGCGGACCCCGAAAATCACGTCATTTATATGCAACATTGATTTTATGCAATAGCAAGTCGACAGTTCATATTCTCCATTATTTTCTACTGCACAAATGGCTTGGCTAATTTATTTTTACGGACAAATTTATTTGTACAGACGCAACATAGACAAAACTATGTACGTGAAACCTAAACTTTTCGCGACTCGTTACATTAAGTTGCATACCAAACTTACAGGGTATTTTGGGGAAATATTTCCTGTAAATAAGGAGTTTGTAACGCACCGTACCCGCAATAGAGCTTGTGGGTATTGAAATTCACAATCCTGTGCTACTACTGAAAGCAGGATGCTGAATTTTGCCCCAAATTTTACTTAAAAGTCAAGCGTGGAAGATGAAAATCAACCAGCGAAAAAGCGCTGGAATTAGTCCTTCTTCCTGATTCAATTAACTTCCTCGATTAACTGCCTTCTACCTCACCGTGTATTGCTAACTCGGGATTATCAAGCTGTTGAATATTGCCTCATCTCAATTTCTGGCATGAATTGTGATATTTATTTCTACACTGAAACGCGAAATTTTTTACATACATGAATTCGTGCAACTTTTTGACATAAAGGGAAAATTTGCTGACGAAGGAGCGGACCTCCGTTGGCTCACCTCGCTCTTCACGCCTCTGTTATTTACGGTGCTATAAAATATTTTGGACAGTCACAGATTTACAAATTTGTTAATAAATTACTTGGCTGTGCTGCTTGATTTGTTTTTATATTTTACCAATTTCAACACATCAACATTCGTCGCGCTATGTTCTTTTGGAGAAAATTCAAGCTTCGATTTGAATACTCAATGCCACATTCGGGAATTTAGTTTCATTACGGACACTAATTCACGGTAGTTGTACCTGTACGTCATTATCGAGCGAGGAGTGGCCTGTTGTTGAGCGAGGAGTGGCTCTGTTGTTGAGCAAGGAGTGGCTCTGTTGCTGAGCGAGGAGTGGCTCTGTTGCTGAGCGAGGAGTGGCTCTGTTGCTGAGCGAGGAGTGGCTCTGTTGCTTAGCAAGGAGTGGCTCTGTTGCTTAGCAAGGAGTGGCTCTGTTGCTGAGCAAGGAGTGGCTCTGTTGCTGAGCAAGGAGTGGCTCTGTTGCATAGCAAGGAGTGGCTCTGTTNGGGGAGTGGCTCTGTTGCCTAGCGAGGAGTAGCTCTGTTGCTGAGCGAGGAGTGGCTCTGTTGCCTAGCGAGGAGTGGCTCTGTTGCCTAGCGAGGAGTAGCTCTGTTGCTGAGCGAGGAGTGGCTCTGTTGCCTAGCGAGGAGTGGCTCTGTTGCCTAGCTAGGAGTGGCTCCGTGTTGACGCTGTAACTGAGAAGCACATCTCACCTTGCGTAGGGAAGCCAATCCACCCGTTCACAAATCCTTGATAAACGAGTTTGTAAAATTTCTAAACGTACTCAAATGATTGCGGTTATGCCCTATGAATCTTTGCAGTGAAACCTTGACATTTTACTCATGGCAACTTATGCCTGATCAACTCCTGTGTTCAGTTTGTTCAGTTTGTTCAACAATTTAACTTTTTTGTCATTTAGCGAGGTGAAATCAATTGAAGGAGAAGAAGTAATTTGCGTTAAGTTATTTTCGTTAATGATCTCTGCGTTAAGTAATAATTGATCTGGTCTATTTTAAATGCTTTAAGCAAATAGTTGTTTTTTAAAACCGTCCGTGTTCAATAGTCTTGGCCCTCGAGGTATTTACTAAGATGATGAAGCAATTGAATTGGAGGCCTATTTCCTGTTGCGGTTTTTAATATCTTTTTGCTATATAGAAAGAACTACAAAGTAAACGACCCATTTAAAACACTCAACATCAACCGTTTTATTTCTCATAGACTTCAATCGCCTGATTACTAAAAACCTCTGCGAATATTTTTTTTATGCCTATTTTATGATCAACGTCGTTATCGTTTCCGGCGATAAACCGTACTAAATCTCCAATTCAATTATCTAGCTCACCAAAATGTTTTAAACTATACGAAAAACCAGATATTTCGATTAAGTCTGTACAAAGAATCAAAATCAACCGCTGTAATCGTAAAACTTTCAAACCCAAATAAAATGTTCAATCTTTCCATTGATCTTTCGAAAAGTGACCAAGCGACGGCATTTTGCTCACCGCAATGGCAACATCAAACAATGCAGACATGTCATTTGAGGTCAACACAACTGGGAAATTTGTGATGTGGTGGTCAGCGAGTCGTGGGATGGCCACTGTTGGATGCGGTGGGCCCGTCGAGAAGCACGAACACAGGGCCTCTATACGCCCAGCAACACCATTGTCTTCTCTGAATAATGAAGTCGTCCTCTGATTGTCTAAAACTGTGACCAAGTCTAACAGCCTTTGTGTAGAATGTTTTACGCTCTTATAAATGCTGCCCAGAAGCACTTTTATATACGGTGCTTATAGTACCGTGACACTGTGGTCATTCTGCATCATTTCGTCGCATTCTTGTTCTCACCGTCGTCACGCGTCTAATAAAAGACAGAGGCAGGAATCTCTCCTGACATTGTACCCTCACTATGTCAGCACCAACTCAGAGATGTGCCATGTGAGGGAAGGCGAATATTTCTATCCCTTGAAGTTTCATTCTAAGCATTGTTTCAAAATATTGGCAAGCGTGAAATTAATGAAGTGACTGCAAGATCACAAATAAAATTATAGAAAACAACATCTGGTGTGTTTTAGACAACGCATATTTTTTCATATATTGGAGTGAAGAAACTGCTGTCGTAATGCTCTCGGGGGTCATATGCACTGATAATTTCTGAGCATTCCACGGTAAATATTTTAAAATTATCCTATACTGTCATCAGTAGAACTGCTTAGTCTGGCTGGCACTTAACATGTAACCCTATAGTTTTATGTGATCGTTTTGGCTAAGCTGAAAACTATAAAATCATTCAAAATAACTAAACATGGCTAACTCAAGGTCGTGCCAATACGCTTAAATGGCCGAGCAAACGCCCAGACTTGAACCTGATTTTTTTGCGTTACATATATGGGGCTGGCAAAAACAAGTTTTAGGTAAAATCATTATATCCCCTTCACCATTAATCAGTAAGACTTATTTCAGAAATGTGATTATTATTTAGGGATAAAGAAAGTTAAGCACTCTAAGAAGCGTTAGGGTAGAATTTTTTGTTTTCTATGCATTTTTTTGCGTTTGATTTCCTGACGCTCGCTTTTTTAATTCAAAAAATATACAATTAAGAGTTCTAGGAAGCCTCCCTGAGTTGAAAATGTGAAAAGAAGAACCAGATAAAATAAAAATTGAAGCCAGCGTAGTATTAGTTAGTAGCTACAGAAAACAATTCATTTGCGTAGCAAAGGATGATAAATAAGGTGATGAGTAATCATTGAAAACCATTTGAATTTTGTGAAGTGTACCATTTTCTATGAACCTTTATATGTGACAGAATTCAGGTAGTTCAAATTGTACCAAAACTAATTGGTTTTCGACAGCAGAGATAACTTACGGCATTTGATAGATTAACCAACTCACAGCGAGTGCTATATTCATAAGCCCCTTCCCCTCTCCCACGAGAAACAGTATACGTGTCAACGAAGGGATTAAATGATTTAAATATAGTGCAATCAAGTACGTGTTTTCCCCCAAATATTTTAAGTATTCTTTTATATTATTTATTCATACAGATTTATGTACAATTATACATCTATTTTAGAATTATACATGTATTAGAATAAAATTTATTCTTAAATTTTATTTGGCGTACATGTCGCGCCAATTTCAGTGTCAAATCCGAGAGATGTTAATTGAATTTGGGTTTAATTAGTACGGACTTAGGATTGGTGTGTAAATAATCAATGTCCTGTCAAATCCGATTAACGCTAATCTTAATCTGACGCCTCCGGACACGCACACTACTGTACACGGACGTGGCTTCTCACGGACCTCTACATATGTACGCTTCGTGTGTACGCCAGGGATCAGTACCCATAATAAAAGTAATAATAACGACGCTGAAAGGCTCCTAAATAATTGGTTTTTATGTAATAGTTATAATAACTGGTATTCCAAGTTCCTGGCATCCGAGCTACATAATTTTAGAGCTACATAATATTTTCGAGTTACACAATAATTTCGAGCCACATAATATTTTCGAGTTACACAATAATTTCGAGCCACATGATATTTTCGACCCACATAATATTTTCGAGCCACATAATATTTTCGAGCTACATAATATTTTCGAGCCACATAATATTTTCGAGCCACATAATATTTTCGAGACACATAATATTTTCGAGCCACATAATATTTTCGAGCCACATAATATTTTCGAGCCACATAATATTTTCGCGCCACATAATATTTTCGAGCCACATAATATTTTCGAGCCACATAATATTTTCGCGCCACATAATATTTTCGAGACACATAATATTTTCGAGCCACATAATATTTTCGAGCCACATAATATTTTCGCGACACATAATATTTTCGAGCCACATAAAATTTTCGAGCCACACAATATCTTCGAGCCACATAAAATTTTCGAGCCACGTAATATTTTCGAGCCACAAAATATTTTACGTGAACCTCAATTTTCGCGGACAAAAATGAGCGCCACTTGTTCACAACTCAATCGAAGCGTTTGAATTTACCGAGTGAGGCTAGTTTTTATGCGCGTAAGTCGAAGCTAGCAAGAGATGATCCCACGTACCTCGACTTTAGGGCCAGCTTGGGTTGTTGTGCTTTTGTTGAACTGATTTTAACGAGCAGTTTTGGTTAATTTATCCACGTTACTTTTATCCTGCATTATTATAGACCAGGGCTTCTCAACTTTTCTATTGTCGTGTACCCTCTCAGCTTAATGGTGTATCTTCATGTCCCCCAGCACAGTTAAAGGTTTGAGAAAATATATAATTTGCTTAATGATTAATAATTATAAATACTTATACGGTTGTATGTAAATTTGTAATGCACATTTGAACAAATGAAGTATGTTAAATGTACCCTTAGGGGCACATGTATCCTCGGTTGAGAAGCCCTGTTATAGACCGTCGTCATTACATACATTAGGCCATCCTTCAACGTACAAATTAATATCCGTACATCACTGAGTACGCGCATGCATGCTAAAATGTGCAAATAAATATGTATATATGAATATTTCCATGCATGCGTCCTTAAACATGCAAACAAATACGCAGATGAAGATTTACACGCTTACATTCCAGAATATCCGTATAAATTAATATTAGGCGTCGCTAGTCTAAGTATTAAAATTCTCCCATACAGCAACTCAGCACAAGTACAAGACAAAGTTATTTTCTGACCAACCTCATAAATATTGATCGTCATCAAGCTTCAAACTGTGCAGAAGGTCGCACACTCGGCGGCTCTTGTGACCAGTGTTTCAAAAAATACTGCATAAAAATGCAATCGCTTTTAACGACCACTTCAATTTCAAACGCTCATTGGAGCCTTTTCCCATGGTTTCCCTGATAAACAATGACTTGTGTTTCCCTGATGAACAATGACCGCAAAATTACACTTCGCCATCAAATGCATGAGACATTCCTGGGAGCCTCTTTCCCACTGTTTCAGAGTAGATTAATTCTAGCACAGAAAGTCGAGCAGATCTCGAAGCGGTGCAAAAGACAAGAGGGGCTCAGACTACCCACGCTAACTTCAACTGCAGGTCGCACTAACGTTAATTTCGCAGCGATGTGTAGTTGTTCTCGCCAGACTCAGTTGTACGTATCGCCTCACCAACACCTCCTCGCACAGCGAACAGTTCATGTCGGCTGGGCAGCTGTGAGAATGCTGGCAAATGGAATGTTAGGGAACGGGAATGCCAGGCTCTGGGCATGTCAGGAACTAGGAATGCCAGGCATTGGGAATGTCAGGAGCTAAGAATGCCAGAAACTCGGAATACCAGGTGCAAGGAATGCAAAGAACTCAGAATGCCAGGAACCAGTGATGCCAGGCACTGTGAATGCCATGAACTACTGAAGCCAGGAACTAGGAATGTTAAAAAGTAGGGATGCTAAGAACTAGGAATGCCAGGAACTGGGAATTCCCGGGATTTGGAATGCTAGGAAGCAGCTGACATGAGAGGAGAAGCAGCTACATGTCCGGACCTGCGGAACTGCTGTGGTCAGAAGCCGTGATGCGTCTCGGGGACACTGGACGTCAGCTTGTGACAAGTATTGGTGGATCCTGGGTAGTTTATGGGACAAATCAGGTACACAGGCGCTAAAATCTTTCTGTAAATATTGTGAGTATGGTAGAGGGAATTCTAGGCAGTTACAAAGGCCCCGACATTGTCGGTTCTCAGTTTCAGTTTCATCACAGCTGCCCTCTAGCGCAGCGTGACGGCAGGAACGGTCAATAAGTAATTATTAATATGACTATTTTTATTATTGCCATTATTATATACGATGTTTCACCACCGAAGACGCTACAGAGGCGTTTCATCGGTGCATTCTATATTCGCCAGTTCATAATTTCTAGGTCTATAACGGAATGTCTGCGGGTTCAATCAGTTTGAATCACGCCTTCTCTTGCTCAATTGTATCATGCTGCCGTGGTTATGTGGATGAGTTGGCTCAAAGTCTTAAAAATAATTTTAATTTTCTGAGGTTTATGGTGAATTTCACCTAAATTGATATCGATCTCGTATAAACATTCATCTCGTTGGCTGTTTTTCATACAAAGTCGTGTTCTAGATCGATACGTAATCCTGGCTTCTATCGCGGAACAATCCTGGAAGATAAACTCTGACACATATGAATTTTTGCGGCATCCGGCTGTGCATGTAAATAATGCTTAGGAACATCTTTTCTGCTAAACAGTTTAACTACGGAGGTTAAAGCAAAGAAGAACTTTAAAATCATGTTCATGAAATGATTCAAGCCTCAGCTCATCATCTGCCATAATTTGCAAAACAAAAAACATTCATTGAATCAAAAACACGACAAAATAGCAAAAATACTCTTCAAATATTTAAATTGGTGTCTAAATAAAACAAAGGACATGACGTAAAAACTGAATAAATCTAAATATCAGAACTTCACTATCCAGTATCGTAAATGCGACTTGAAACAGAAAAATAAAAATATGGGAGTACAACTAAAATGCGGAACGGTCATAAGGACAGCTTACTAGCGAAAATAAAATCAATAATGTTTTTCGTAGTTCCCGTAGTGGTGCGTTTCTTAATTAACTACATACTAAATGGTGCCTTCCTCCTCCCTCTCTTTGGATCGCCTTTGTGGCGGATAGGTTAAGGAACTCCCATACAGAGGGCAGAGGTGAAGATGTAGTTTTTTATAGTTATTCCATAATGTTCTTTACAGTTATTTATTTAAATAGAGATCCAAACCGTTCGTGCACCCATGAGCATGGGGATGATGCGACTGACTCATGCAATTTTGAGTTGTTACAAAAACATACATATTTGCCGCTGATTTTTCAGGTCAATTTTCAGTATTAAATCAAAGAATCATCGATCTTGTTAATTCAATACAAATCGATTCCTATCGCCAAACAAAATCTAAATTTACATCTTTCGGAGATAAAATCAGACGCAGAAATCAGATTATAGTTCAGATGATCTTCGATGAGCAGCTTGGTGATTCACACAGTCTCTGGTCGAAGAAAAGGACGAGAGGATCAGATATAAGAAGACACCGGCGCGTGGCCACGGTTGTGTAATTTGCCCACCGAACACTACTTCCATTTGTGGGGATTTGCATTAAAGATTTGATCCAATAATTGTTCTCCTTGTTCTTATCAGAGCCCGGACACGCATCTGTGCGTCATTAGGGTCATTATGGTAACATAAGGAACTTATGTCCGCACCGTACGAGCCTAAAATGTCAAGCCAGCCCTCGACTGAGTTAGTTTTTGTGCCCTAATCTGGGTCGGTCATACATGCCCCATGCTGGGCTACCACTTTTAGACGTCAGGGCATCACAACTGGGAGACAAATTCCTCCAAAATGTCCATAATTACCTTTCGAAAATCCCATCTCGGGGGTGAAAAGCTGATTTGATGTTCGGGTGTAAGAAAAGCAAGACCCCCTACGGTTTTGTTATGGTTACTTAGGGTTTTAGTTTTCATCGTGAAACGCAGGTGCTCTTGCGCACAGCTAAGCTTCCATGTCACTGAGCATTAGAGCCACCTTGCGTTACCTAGAGGAGACTCGCAGAGACTATTTTACACCTCTATAGCCTATCAAAAAAAAAAAAAAAATTATTGGACATCCAACTTACGTGTAAATAAGGGTAATGTTTTCCTAGCGATAAAGCATCGCCTACAACAAGACCACAATGTGCGTTCATGCAAATATTCACAGAATCGGAAGAATATCCAGTATTTGATTCAATTATTGAATAATTTCTCATGATAAATTATCCATATTATGATATTATTATTTTCATCAATATTAATACACGAGACTACGATTCTAGTCACACATTTCATCAAAAAATGTTTCTGAAGCCCTGCGGGATGCCCGTTGGACCTTAAGTCTTCTCCAAATACTGTAGACTCGTTATTACAAAATTCATATTGTTTCTGAAAAATGAAATAATTGCTGAATTTCACATAGCATTTAAATTGATTTACACATTCACTTGTTTCTCTTTGCTTTCCAGACGAGAGAATGAAACATTTCTTCGATAAAACAACGTTTCTTTCCAAGAATTTCAATTGCTAACTTTATTTTCTTCAGCACAGGCTTGCTCTGAATCTTAAAATTTAAAAGATAACCGTTAGCCAATTCGGATCTTCAGCCTTTCCCTGGCAAAATTTTTCTGCAGAACCAGACGAATTTTTGGTCGCCTTTATACAATATTGTTAATGATCTTGTTAACAGCTCATAAAAACTCAGAGTCGACGCGTAAACTTGTTAGTGGGAGTTTTTGGTATATTATGTTTTAGACGAGGCTACTCGCCGCACTCTGAAAAGGACAAATTAAGTGAAGACGACTTACCTCATACTTGTCTGGCAAAAGGGTCAAGTCACCCTCCAAAAATTTCTGATTGGATTCAAATCGTAACATGAGAAGGTTACTCATGAAAATCGCTACATTCATTTCAGGCCCCTCACATTGAGGGACTTTCATTTCAGGCCCCTCACATTGAGGGACATTCATTTCAGGTCCCTCACATTGATGGGACATTCATTTCAGGCCCCTCACATTGAGGGACATTCATTTCAGGTCCCTCACATTGAGGGGACATTCATTTCAGGTCCCTCACATTGATGGGACATTCATTTCAGGTCCCTCACATTGAGGGGACATTCATTTCAGGCCCCTCACATTGATGGGACATTCATTTCA
>JACJUY010003959.1:0-47940 GCA_014220935.1 Platorchestia sp. MABIK | reverse complement strand
CCCCAACTCAAACAAGTTTCACTACACTTCCATCCCCAACTCAAACAAGTTTCACTACACTTCCATCCCCAACTCAAACAAGTTTCACTACACTTCCATCCCCAACTCAAACAAGTTTCACTACACTTCCATCTCTAAATCGCGTAAGTGTCACCGCTCTTCCTTCCCTAACTCATTCACATTTCACATTTCTGAGCACAAGAATCTTCAGCGGCACATTCCAGGAAGTGCAGCGCGATAAGCGTCGCTCCCGCCACTTCAGCTCGGCCGTCGTGGGTGTCATCTCGCTCGCGGTAATCTCCGGAACGCTCCCGCTAACGCGGTAATCTCTGTTATGCTCCCACTCACGGTAATCTCCGTTACGCTTCCGCTCACGGTAATCTCCGGTACGCTCCTGCTCACGGTAATCTCTGTTACGCTCCCCCTCACGGTAATCTCCGTTACGATTCCGCTCACGGTAAATCTCTGTTACTATCCCGCTGATGGTAATCTCTGTTACGATCCCGCTCACGGTTATCTCCGTTACGATCCCGCTCACGGTTATCTCCGTTACGATCCCGCTCACGGTTTTCTCCGTTACGATCCCGCTCACGGTAATCGCCGGTACGCTCACAGCGCTTGTGGCTGTCAAGTGCGCAGGAGTTGCTTCTCAAGTTCATTGGAAGAGTCGACGTACCAGCGAATGTTTCTGTGAGAAGTTATGTAGGTCTCAAGACAGGATTTTGGTGGCCTTGCTTCGAGTTGCATGCTCAAGTTGTCTTTACCTTTTAACGCCCCGAAGGATTTTTTGGTCCAATTTTGAAGAGAGCCCCAATATATTGTATTTCTTGTTAAATTTGTTCCCTGGTGTGTTCTTTGGATTTCACTGCCGAGTGGCAGCTGCTTCCTCGTTCTAGTTTTGGTCACTACCTGATGCCAGAATAATTCTAATGATGGTGGTTGTTATAACGGTAATATGAGTAGAAAAATGAAGACGTGAAAGGGTTAAATTTACTTTGTTATCGTTGTTCAGTTACAAGTCTTGAATTTAACTCAAGGTTTTGGTCTTTGGTGGCTTTGCTTTGAGTTGCACGTTCAAGTTGTCCACGTACATCGAGGTGATGTAAGTAAACGCTACGAGAATTTACCGAAAAATGACGTTTACACGTCGATGACGTTTACACGTCAAAAATGTAATGCAGGGAATAGCATGACAGGAGTACTGTATTTATGAACACATTAGGGGTCATAATTTTAACTGTATAACAACTCGAGGAAGAGTCACACATTATGAGCTTATGGTAACGCTAGAGGCTACAGTTCTTGTTATCAGTAAGTTAAAGAATTGATTTTTCCGTTCAAGAAAACTAAAGAATACACTGAAAATTTGACTCGACTTTGAGAGTAATCGGAGGCAATAATCATTCTGATTGTATTTTTTCAAAATGGATGCAAGATCGTGCACTTTATTTTAAATAAAATTTCCGTTGTGTGAAATATTTCAACTCATTTGAGGCCTCAAGGAATATCTATAAGTTGTTATAGTGTTGGGCAGCAGTAAATCTGATAAATTTTATTTTATAATCTCAATGGAATCTGATCAATTTTATTTTTTAATCGTACTGGACTCCAATAAATCTCTATTTCTAATTGCAATAGAAATTACCCAGTTGCACCATCCATCCTGCTTAATCATTATGTTATAAAGCTCTCTTATGATTATTACACCGCAACATTCTTGGTTAGTATATTACAACATCATATAATTATCCTGAACCCTTCCAAGCAAATTATAATTCAAAAATTTACAAAATTATTCTGCAAGATGACACGATCTTATTACAACTCTCTCAGCTAATTATTAACGCAATCAAATTGCACCAAAACAGCAATACAGTATGCAGTTGACTTATTTTGGAACGCAACGCTTCAATGCATTCATACATTTTTCAAGCCAACTGTAAAACCAGAGAGACGTTCAGTGCTAAAGATCAGCACGCTAGATATGAGCGCCCATCACTACATACAACAATAAAATAACAACATGAATAAGATTAGCACGCTAGATATGAGCGCACATCACTACATACAACAATAAAATAACAACATGAATAAGATCAGCACGCTAGATATGAGCGCACATCACTACATACAACAATAAAATAACTACATGAATTATCCCCAGTTTTATTCCCCTGCGGGAACAAATAAAAAATCCTACGCTTATTCTTAAAGGACTACAATTTAGCCTGGGTGGGCAGACCTCTCGGTCACACGATGACACCTGAGAGCGACACAGCGGCCTCTCCGACCCGGCACATATTCATGAGGCTAATTAAAGAGCAAACTACTCCATCATTCTTGTGTTAAGCAACAATGGGGCGGCTCTGAGAGCTTATTTTCCTCAACAATGTACGGATGTTTGGACGGAACAGATGATGGATCGCTGTTGCGCCACTTGTTTTTGATGACGACCTGTCCAAATGTTTTGACAAGGCCAGTCCAGGAGGCGCTGGGATGGCAGGACCTGCGGCTCAGTTCTAGGCCTTAGGCCGGGCACCAATTTTGCGCTACCGCGCGCCCGTGTTCATGCGCGTCAAGTAATTAACTAACTAGGTCTTCTTAGTCAAAATTCTATAGGCTTCTGTGTGTGGTATCTATCGCTTTTTGACCTGAAATTTGGAGTTAGGATATATAAATATATTTATAGATTGAATTTATGAGTTGGGATTCAAAATTCTCTGTCATTGTGATGTTCGAAATTTGTATTTTTGTGCTCAAAATCTAGATTTTATTCGTAATTCATGCATTCGTTTTTTAAATCTAGTTTTACCTTTAAATTAATTTATTTGAAATTCAAGTTTTACTATCACAATATTTTTTCTTTAAAGTTTACTTTTTGTTAAACTTTTGAACTCTTGTGTTTAAAACTTCGATATCTGAGTTGATATCTAACAGTCATATGTTTTTATGCTGGATTTAGGCTTTCAAGTTCAAAATTCAGCCGTTCAGTATTATACTCCGATTCAACATGATGATACGACTCAACATCGTGGTATAGATCAAAATTATGAGTACTTCAACATCATCCTACAGTTCAACATGGTGCAACAGTTAAAAATCATGCGATAGTTCAACATCATGCTACAGTTCAACAGCATGCAACAGTTCAATGTCATGCTGAAATTCAACATCATGAACCGTTCAACATTAAGCTTGGGTTGAACATTAATGTCATAAATAGCCAAAAAGTAATCAGTACCCCCACTTAATATAAGAGACATCTAAATTCAACGATTTAAACATACATTCAGATTCAGCAATTTTCAACACCTCAGCATTTCCGCCTCATGAAACCCTCCTGTGGTTTACCTCACAGAGAACATCACTTAAACGAGGAATAACGTTCCATTTTGCAAGTTTTTCTCATGAAAATGAAAATTCCTACGTGGTACCTTAAAATGTTTGAACTTTAAAATTTAAAGCTTGTAAATTACCCTCTTTGTAAGAGATTAAATGATTTCAGTCTGTATACTATTTCGAAAAAACTCCTCTGTCATCCTTCAATCTGAACATCTTGTCCCTTAAATGTATTGCTTGCAGTGAGGAGTGAAGTTGATGTGATGTTTTATTGCTCCTTTTTAGCAAAAAGTATCTCAACCATTAACTGTTACACGAATGAAATAAAGGTTCAATATTAGCATCCCTCCAACGCTAAATTTTAATTCAAATCGAAGGAATTCAGCAGCCCTCGGGAGAGCTAACTTCAACACTTCAGCTGCCAAGTTGAATTTCTACTTTTCTCTACGCAACTGTATAAGAAGTCAAAAATCATCCGAGTGATAGGTAGACGAACAAGATTCTTTCAGCCGGATGTATCATAAAAGAATTTTCTTACAAAAACTCAAACCCTGTAGCACACACATGGTCTAAACGTGAGGTATCTGTAACACAAAATCCGTGATATCTGCGCCACGAATTGAGACAAAGCGTTTTGGTAAGGTTTATTTACTTTGGTCGTGAGTATAGTGTCTGCCATTTTGTTGACATTGAGATGCCACATATGATTAGAAAAATTTTGTGTATTGCGGTGTACTGGTTGCTGTAAGAACGCCATCTTATGTGTGATGAGATGCTCTTCAGCTGCACTAAAGCGTACCTACGCGCCAAGTTTTGTTTCGTAACGTGGCAGAAATACCACAGATGTTCAAGCTTCAGATAATATATCAGTGGCATCATCAATGGGATGAGGAAGGTGAAGCTATCAATTTGGAACATCGTGTGTGCCTGTTGTCTTTTTTTTAGGTCCTAGACGGAAATGCTATAATAGGATTAATTCCGTTTCACCACAACAACAAAAAAGCCATAGCCAGGAGATTCATTCAGCTGCTCCTTGACATCTGTGGCTCTGTACTCCAGTTGTTAATCATAAAAGATGTAGTATATTTGTTTGTAAAATCGTATTCCAGTAATAAATTATTGCGTTCATGGTCGGAAAAAGAATGTATACGGAGACCTCCTTTGCAAAGACTTTCCCATAAAAGTACAATAAAAGCCCCTTTCATTAATTATCTCATGCGAAATTAAGCTCGTACCAATTTAGAGGGTATTATCGTAGATTATGTGAGAACAGAATCAAGGGCTTCCTTGCAGAGGAAATTCTTATCTGCACAAACGCTTCATAATATTACGATGCATGGATCGCACGTCATAAGCCAAGAGATTCTTAACTTTGACAAGGGATTCTTTTTAACCTAAGAGTTCTTCTTAACTTAGTTCTTGCATAACCTGCTGTTACGCGTTTTATAAATATTCTTGTGCAGATAAACCTTCGTAATTCCTAGGTCTGGCATCCACAGACTATGTCGGACCCATTGCTTCACTTGAATTAAAGATGCTCACAAAACCCTGGGCATGAACAAATTATAAATATATATTTGCTTCATTTGTGTGCCAAATTTTAAAATTATTATTACAATATTTAATTATAGCTTCTACTTCCATCATAAGCAATTAGCATTGAACTTCCTAGCTTGATTCACAACCTATCTCACTGTGGCACAACACAGTGTGTCCTAGGAGGAATGTCCCTGTACGTGTGAGACGGCGTTTCAGAGCGGCAGTTGTGTCGGATGGTGTACATACATGCTTAACACTCAAAAATGACCCATGCTGAAAAATCCATTGCTCATATCAAATGATTTAGGGACTTTATCGTGCGCCGTAAAATTTGGAAACGGTTTTAACACTTCATCTGATTGTGCTTTTCATGGAGCAAAAGAAATAGCAATCTAGTTACAAAGTGAACGGTGTTTTTTTGAAATGGTTTTAGCATCTCAAAAAAGTGCAGGAATCAGAATTTGTTCAATGGGGGAAGTTTTTTTCACTTTTGTTCCTTCATTCATGAATAAGAGACGAAATTTCTAACTATTGGTAATAGCAACCTTCCGTAAGCAGCTTGTCTACTCCTGAAAATTACTATTTTGGAGTCTGGGACGTTCCCAAGGGCCTAACACTAATTCCGTCTGTCAGTTGAACTTCCGTCTTCACTTCGATGGTGAAAAATTTACCGTCTGAAAACTCAGCGTTATCTTAAAAGCTTGCTCGTGAATCCTTTGCCTTAGCCAGTCGTTTTCCTTCTGTGAGTTGGTGGCGCTTTTGCATTTTGAAACTCAAGTCACTTTTGACGATTCTCACTCACACTCAGCATTTAAGTTTATACTGAAAAATGGCTACATCATTTTACCCGCATCCTGCGTCGGTGTACGCGTGTCGAACGTCAGGATGGTCAGGCGGTGACGACTTGGCACAGGCAACCGCCTGGCTCCCGCCGCGTGTCGAGCTCTGGCGTCTTCGCAGGCCCGACGTGACGCTCAGATTTTGAACCTGATTTTATTTTACAGCGTTAATGTGTCTCTGACAGTATTTTTTTTAGCGGTTTAAATGGTGAAATATATTTTTGGTGTTATTTTTGGCTGTAATTCATCACCATGAACATTTCCTGCGATAATTCTTCTTTATGAAAACAAAAGCGCACGTTTCTGGCATTATTTTTTGATAGATTTGGAGTTCATTGAAAATTTAACATATATTTAGACAGTTAACAGTGACATACGTTTTTGGCTGTAGGCATAGGTGAAACCAACAATAAGTTTTTCAACTCCGCTCTCTGGTGTTTACGTTACTTACATACGATTGTTTAGCTGTATCGCGTTATTTGTACGACTGACCAGCTACAGGGTATGATATTACGAATAATCAGTTGTCGGGTATGATATGAATACAAGTGATCGACTACAGGATAGAATTTATGTAGCTGATTAGTTACAGGGTATAATATCTACGATTGGTCAGATGCAGGATATAATTAGCATGAATAAATAGCTGCAGGATATTATACGTTTATGCGACTGATCAGCTACAGGGTATAATTGTCAAGCCTGGTCGCTCAGCAGCCACGTCGTGATTGGCACGACTGATCAGCTGCAGGGTACAATTGGCACGACTGATCAGCTGCAGGGTACAATTGGCACGCCTGATCGCTCAGCAGCCACTGCGTGATTGGCACGACTGATCGTTCAGCAGCCACTGTGTGATTGGCACAACTGATCGCTCAGCAGCCACTGTGTGATTGGCACGACTGATCACTCAGCAGCCACTGTGTGATTGGCACGACTTATCGCTCAGCAGCCACTGTGTGATTGGCATGACTGATCGCTCAGCAGCCACTGTGTGATTGGCACGACTGATAGCTCAGCAGCCACAGTGAGATTGGCACGACTGATCGCTCAGCAGCCACAGTGAGATTGGCACGACTGATCGCTCAGCAGCCACTGTGGGATTGGCACGCCTGATCAGCTGCAGGGTATAATTTACATGACTTATCAGTTCAAAATATAATTCGTACAACTGATCGGCTGCAAAGCATAATTTCATTCAACTTATCAGCCTACAATGCCTAATTTACACGACTAATTCGCTGCACAGTGCAATTTTTCAGACTAATCAGCTTAAGGATAACAACGCTGTATCAGTATTACTGCTGCGCTTTTACACATCGTAATTATTTTTCTCGAAACGCGCCCTTTTTTGACTTGTATCCCTGATCTTCTGGCGGTCAGGAAATAGAACATGCACGCTTTAATGAAGCAAATTCAGCATCTACATTTATAACAGCGGTCGTATATTTGCTCCTAGTTTTTTGTCCGCAACTATAAAACTTTTTGGGCCATGTGGAAATACCTGAGGGGCGTATCTGTGATACGTGTTCCACTGCCACGCCGGTACCCAGATAAAATTTTAACCACGGTGTGAAGTATTAAAATGGATTAATTTTTTTGAGTGTGCATATACGGGAAGAATTAATGTTGATGAAATTTCAGAGGTAATGTCGTACTTGCCATTATTGAACGCCGTAAGTTTGAACTTATACGTGCGCTGGCTACAATTAATTTAGTGCAACATTGAATTAAACATAAACAATCAGCGTTGTTCAGCATTGCGAAACGAACAACATCTCGCGTTTTCTCGAAAATTCTCGATTTTTGCCGCTCATCTATACTACACAACTACTCAAAAAACTTGCCCAATGACATCGATGGACTTCACAACAGCGGATGAATGGTGAATGTATCCTTTACAGGGTGCCATTCACACACACTTCCATTGCTCCTTCACGCATGGGAACAGTTTGTTAAATTGAACAGAAGCAAGGCATCAGGCAGCACGCTAAGAAAAGGCATTCTTAATTAACAATAAAGAAGGTAAAGCTGACGCTTTGAAGTCAAGAGGTGCGAGGAAGATTTACCAGCAGAATACGCGACTTGACTTGAGATGGACGGCCGATAATCTTACGAAGGCAGCGACTGCTGCAAAATGTAACTGAATGAAGAGCCAATGTAGAGATGCTCAAATAAAGACTTGAGGCAGCGGAACGAAAACTTCCTTGCATGCTATGCCCTAGAAGTCACTGAACCTGTTCAGGCCCACAGGTAGCTATATACTCTAATTTGAACACTGTACTAGACTTAAGAAACAATTTACTTCTGTCTCGCTTGTGGTAAATAAATTGTTTAAATTATTGTTTGCCATTGCAGAAATATGTGGCTGCTTAAGCGTGTTATAGGTCTGGCAGTACTTCAAGTGTGTAGTGCACATCAAGAAACGTTTAGCGCTGATCACTGCGTAAATATATGTAAGTCGCTCTAAAGGTGCAACTGGTAGCATAAATGGCTTCAAAAATCTTTTACCAAGTTAGCTGTATCGCAGGGGGTAGGCTAACGATGGCATATTCTTTGGAAAACTAAATTACTTAAAATTTATTTGAAAAGTTACATAATGAGATGACATAGTTTCACCTGTACCACTACGCGTACAAAGATTCCCTGAGAAGTGGACACCCCACAAGACGGTTGGGAAATATAAAAGATCAACCAAGAAGAGAACTGAGGTATGTTAATTTGAGCCCTTATTTATCTAGCTGTGCCCAATCACGTCAGCGACAGTTTCTCACTCAGAAATTCCCTAATCACTCTGATGGTTCGCTTGTACCTTGAACCTCATTCATTATGTCGAGGAAAGTACTCGCTTGTATTCTAGATACGCCGTGAGCAGACAAAAGGCGCAAAAGCGACAAACTTCAGAACGCTCATGAATTTTTTGTCATCTCTCGTACCTCGATAATGGTCGTTCGATTTGTACCTCGATAATGGTCATACGAGCATGTGTGTACGTTGTCTCGAGTGTGTACGCTGACTGAGTGTGTACCACGGTAAAGGAAACAAGGTAGGTTCAAACCAGTCTTTTTTTCGTCGACTGTGTGGGTGTGCTGACGTCACGGCAATGAACCAATAGCAGCGCTCAAATTGCTTCTGGTAGCACTGCTACTCCCAAATCCGTCTCCACTATTGGCCTAACGTCACAGCGGTTTGGTGACGTCATAAAGTTATTTTGAAATAAAGCCTTTCTATTGGCTGCCCGAACGAGAAGAAGTGTAATTTCCCCCATAGAAATGACCCTACCTTGTTTCCTCTACCGTGGTGTGTGCTCTGGCGGAGGATAGGCGTCTTATGAAGTAAACGATCATGTATAGCACGGTAGAGGAAACAAGGTAGGGTCATTTCTATGGGGGAAATTACACTTCTTCTTGTTCGGGTAGCCAATAGAAAGGCTTTATTTCAAACTAACTTTATGACGTCACCAAACCGCAGTGTCGTTAGGCCAATAGTTGAGACGGATTTGGGAGTAGCAGTGCTACCAGACGCAATATGAGCGCTGCTATTGGTTCGTTGCCGTGACGTCAGCACACCCACACAGTCGACGTAAAAAAGACTGGTTTGAACCTAACTTGTTTCCTTTACCGTGATGTATAGTGATGCGACTCCCGTGTATACAGCACGGGAGAGAAAACCAGGTAGGGTCATACCAGTCTTTTTTTCGTCGACTGTGTGGGTTTGCTGACGTCACGGCAACGAACCAATAGCAGCGCTCATATTGCTTCTGGTAGCACTGCTACTTACAAATCCGTCTCCACTATATAGTGACACGAGACTCATATGTGTAGCGATGTGAGATTATTGTACGTAGTGATGCGAGACTCGTACATGCAGTGATGCGAGGCTCATACATGCAGTGATGCGAAACTCATACATGCAGTGATGCAAGACTCATACATGCAGTGATGCAAGGCTCATACATATGCAGTGATGCGAGACTCATACATGCAGTGATGCGAGGCTCATACATGCAGTGATGCAAGACTCATACATGCAGTGATGCGAGACTCATATCCATACAGTGATGCGAGACTCATACATGCAGTGATGCGAGACTTATTCATGCAGTGATGCGAGACTCATACATGCAGTGATGCGAGACTCATTCATGCAGTGATGCGAGACTCATACATGCAGTGATGCGAGACTCATACATGCAGTAATGCGAGACTCATGCATGCAGTGATGCGAGAATCGCGTATGTATGCAGACTTCTATTCGTTGCGATCCCAGACGAACATGCAGAGATGGGCACCTTACAATTAAGTGCGGAACAGGGACCCAAAGCCTGAGGAACTCAAACCTACTGGAATATTGAGATGCCAATAGATAGAGGCTAGCCACTTTTTGTACATTGATTGAATCGTGACTCACCTAAAGAGCATTTTAAGGTGGCTGATACGAATGTATGTATAGGATTCATTTACAACTTAAATGAACCCTTTATCCGCATTGAATAAATCCCACGTCCGCATTATTTATCCCACAGTGAATAAATTAGTAAATTTTAATTACGTTAATTTTAATTTCGTAAATTTTGCCTAATTAAATTTGAGCGTCTCATGTGTATTAGGAGCAGAGATTGACTACTATTTAAGCGGTGTTAGTGCCTCTCAAAAATGAGAGTGCCGGAGTTTGAAACAATATACGAGTCGTAGCGTTATAACAGTTTCGAGCGTGAGGTCAGGTAAAAGAAGTTGTGCGGCAAGCCATACTGCTATACGACCACTTTTGTTTCGAAATTATAGCTCCATAAAAGCATAGACCTGTTAGCATATTCTTGACTAACACTTAAAAATAATCATCAGTAATACCGTAAACCGGTAACACGAGAGCAGATGAATCTATTACAGTTTTCGTAAGATCATAGCACGTAATCGTATATTCTTATAACAACAAAATTTTTCGAGGATTATCAGTATTGTAAATTAGTTTTAATTCATTGGGGTGTATGTGACTCTCTATAGTAGTGTATACCAAAGCGGATCATCAAACAGGCATGAGCGCACAGTCACTGGGTTGTATTGTAACGAGCGCTCTGTTTGAAATGCTTCTTGCATTGAGGTGAGGTGTTTCAGAGCTTCATTTCACTGCTTCTTTTCAGCAAATGACATGGGTGCTCGCATAAAAGCTCATTATAGGAAACTTGAGACAAGATCAAAGCTAAACAGTTTCAAAGAACTCGTGATAAGATTACCCACTGGTATAGTTGTATAAAATAAGAAAATTTACGCTCAGCAGCAAGAAAGTTAGTTGCTCGTTACCCGAAAATGAATTTGTGTATTGTTGTCTCAACCACTGGATACAAAGATGAACCGTAGCCATGTAACTATACAGACACCGCGGGGCGTAGATGGTAGCTGGAAGCTTCGGATCTAAAAACCGCCGCGTGGAGAATTGTAATGGTAGGTGAAACGAATGAAGGTATCGAAGTGAACAGAAATTTGTGACCGATGATCGAGATGTTAATTGGAAAATACGCTCAGCAAATTTATTATGGGTGACCTAGGTAAGTAAAGTTCTGAGTGGGGCTTATATAAATCCATAAGACACGAATTTGACTCCTTCAAGGATTTTCTACGATGCTTCAGAAGATAAAAAAACGCTTTTGTTGATAAGTTGTTAACTTTTTGGATAGAAGTTCATCTTGTGGCTACGAATATATCATGTACGATATTTCTAGAGAGGTCTTCAGAGAAATTAAATAAAAATTTAGTAACCGGGACATTATCTGGGGAGTTTGGAGGATGATCGAAGTGTCCGGTCCCAGTTTATGGTGTGGGCGTTCCCTACATTTGATTGTTAGAGCCACAATAGATCAGCATTATACTCAGATTTAAAACCAGCCGTTGCCGCTTTCAGTATTTTCTTTTCGCGCTTGTATTAAATGCAAATCTTTCTTCACTCATATCCTGCAATATTTGGAGACTGTTGGCAGATTTACTTTCCATCTGTTACTATAAACAGCCTCGTGGAAACAAAGTGTATTTTTTGATCATAATTCGCCATGTTAGCGATCTGTGAAGAAAATTTGTTTCCATTCGTATTGAAAATATTATTTCGATTTTTCAATCGGGATTTTAAACTTGGATATTTGAAAATTTATTTAGTTTTTAAGTGTAACTTCTTCTGCTTGACATTTGGAATAATGAAAATCATTGTAAAGCTTGAAGCTGCGGAACAATTATTCTTAAGAAAGTTTGCAGTAATTCTATGAATGTCATATAACACACATATCAGGCTCGGAACGCGAGCAAAAAAATTTGTGTCGTAATTCCCGAAAAAATAGATTTTTATTATTTCCCGTAAAAATAGTAATTCCCGATTTTTTCACAGAAAAAATTAACAGTCCAAAAATTAACAAATATACTGTACATACAATCATAAATACACAACGGCTATTGCTGAACAGGGTTTGATGAGTCCAATACATCATATTTGGAGTATGTTGAGTTTGCGAAAGTATATTCTCAGTTCTTGCAGGGTTGGAGGACCCTAAATCATCACAACTAATTACAGCCCGCAATTTCCCACTCAGTGTAACATAATGAGGAGCTCAGAACATTCCTAACAATTAAATGATGAGCGCTATAGAGGCGACGAAGACGTCTCTTTTTCAAAAAATGTCCAAAAGGCAGCCCGCACGTGTGAGAGAAACGATCATTTTCGGGTTGAGCGGTTGCGAGAAGCGCTCACCGCTCCTGAGATTTCCAGAAAAAAGACGAGAGGGAAGGGAGGCCGAGCATCAGTTGATGTGGGCGGGGCCTCAGCTCGAGTCCCCATTGGCTGAGAGCTGCAGGCGAGACCGCCCATAGGCCCATCCGTCGCGGGCGCCCGAGCCTGTTAAATACTGGGCGCCACTCTGGAGCTTTCATTCCGTTTTCTGGCGTACCCTAAGCAGCTACCATTGTAACTTGCCTAACTTTGTGTCAGTCTGCTTCAAGTGATTGTGAGATACAGCTCAGCTTAATACTCTTTATTTGTGCAACGTTCGAATTTCTGTGCGAATTTTTGGTTCATTGTAGAGAGCTCTCTTCGCATATCTGTACCTGCCTGAAAGACTCAGAAATCTATATCTGAAGAACCTGAAGTGAATTTTGCAAGTACTTCTGCACTCTTCGCCAAATTTCTCTTCAGCCGCGTACAGCTCGGAACATTCAAGCGCTCCGACAGCTCGCTCGTGTGAACTGAGCCAAATAAACAATGCAGACACAGACGACTTACTCAGCATTCGACACCTTCCAGTCACGAGTTCCCCCGTTCGAAGCATCCCAATACGGGCACCAGCTCTCTGACTTCAACCACCACTTCTCCCTTCCTCCACACCAAGTCTTACGACTTACACCAAGTCCTCCAAACTCTGCCAGTCCGCCTTCAAGTCCAAGTGATTTCTCCAGCGCTGACGGACATCGCGATAATCCTTACTGTAAGTGTTACATCTTTTTTTTCATTCGTTAATATTTGGTTATTTAATAGCCAGTTACTTTTAAATGATTCGGGAGAGTGAACGAGAGAATTTGAGTGTGTTTCACCATTTTAAGAAATTCAATAAATATTTTTAAACATGTACGTCGAAATCAAATTTGAATGTTCTTTTGATAAAAATAGATTTTCATGGAAACTAATCCACCAACTATGTTTTTCTAAATCTAATGAACAAGTTAATCTAAAAAGACAGCCATTTAAAAAACTATTAAGTAAATTACCATAAAAGATCTGGTGAGACTTTATTGAAATATTTCTGGCGAGACTTTATTGAAAGAGACTTTGAAATATTTCAAATTTGGCTCAAATTTTTAAATGGTGAAATATCTTACATAATCTCACGTATACGAGCAGAATCGTTTTTGTATTTGTATTTGTACTTTTTAATTGAAAAATGCTCATTCGCTCTCCTTCGCTCTCTCTCTCTCTCTACGAGAAATGTCTTCATGTCATTCAAAACTATTTTCCACTAATACTTCCATTCATAAGCATGTACAAATATTAAATAAAAACTTGCAGCCCTACTGCGCACATGAAATTCAGCAAATGTCAGCAAATTAGAATTTTATGTTTGACGTAACATTCAGCCCTACGTATACGTGTGCATTGCAAAATATTGAAATTGTTCGTATCCAAATTCAAATCCAATCCGCAAGCTTATCCGTACATGTAAAAATTTTCAATTCATCAGGAAATGGCAATTTGTCCTGAAATTCTTTTTGGTTGGATTGTGCTAGCAGTCGCTGTTACATTCTTTGATTTTCAGTCTAAAATCAGGGGCGGTAAATATTCATTTCAGTCACAATACCTCACCTATTTCCCACAATACTAATAAAACTTCCTCTGTAGTTCTGATACCGTTCCTATTACCTATTATACTGCAGCCGTCACTCCTCACTTATAATCCATAGGTATAATAACACACCTTTTACTAACAATAACAATTCCTAATCTAGTACGGTGTAGTTATCACACCTCACCTATTCGACATCGTGGTTCAGTGAACTATTATATTGAAAAGCAAAAAATGTCTATACACCGTTTTTGCAATTCCTAAATAATTATGTATGCTTTTAAAAATTTTAATAAGAATTGAACTAATTTGAAGTCTGCGATAGTGTAATTTTATTATTATCTCCACAAGTTCGAGCACAAAAATAGAGGTGTCTCTACTAGCCGACTTTATAATAGGAAATTTGGTGTTACTATAGCGTGAGGTCTACCGCCATAAATTGCCTACCCAGGTGCAGTTTGATATGTACAAATTGTTTATCACTAAATTAAATGTATGAAAATAAGGGATATTCATTAGGGATAGAAATTGCAGCGTAGATCTCATGCGCTGGTGGGGTCGACCTCACGCTATAGCAGCACGAGAAATTTTTTCTTTCCATTAATTGATGAGACCTTATCTCCGTCATGATTAGTCCTTTACTTGCATTAGCCGCCTAACTTACTTTCTCCACGAGTTGTTCATTTCAATGTTTTGTATAGAATAATTTATAAATTAAGCAAGATAGATAAATTCGACTATCCTTCAGAAGAAATATTTCGTTGCCTTTTTCTTCTCTTGACGGACGTTATCGAGAAACTAGCTACACCTACATTGCCAGATATATGAAAAAAATCATTTTAATTCGTCAATTATGGTCTAATTTTTCCAATAAAATGCAATAAATTTGAATAAAAAGCTTTCTGTATGCACTTGAAATTTTTCATCTCTAGCTTGTGGCCTCGGAGACCGTTTCCTTTTTTAGGCGGTTTTCCCACTTTTTATATAATTCTGTTTATAATTTCAATTATTTCAGCAATCAAAAATATTTCTGTAACCGAATGCAAAATAATTATTGCAATTTTTCTCAATTTTTGTCTTAATGACATGAACAAAATTTTCCCGAGAATATTGCAATGAGATTTGCTCCTGTAGTATCGAACTTCTCCAGTTGGTGCATATCACTCATGATTATTTTTTCTTCTGCAGGTTTGGCGAGTCTTAGCATGGAACTCGGTGAGGGACAGCCATCAGTATCGGTTTCACCGGACGAATCTCCTGTCAAAGAAGCTCCCGCAAATTCCACCGCCGATTCCGCTACCATCAACCGACCAACCAAGGAAGAGCTGCCCATTGCCGTGAGTCAAAACGTTCTCAACTCAGGTGAAAGCCACAACAACATCAGTAACGTATCACCCGTCCACAAAGAAGCGGTCAACATGAAGTCGGAAAAGAGAGAAACAGATGTGAAAACCGTTCCCTCAGATTCTCTGCTGTCGCCGCCTCGACAAACCAGCCCACCGTACCAACCTCCAGTTCAATCTGCTGCCGGACAATCACCACCAGACGTCAGGAGGTACAGGACTGCCTTCACGAAGGACCAGATTGCAATTCTAGAAAATGAGTTCCAAAAAGAAAACTACGTGAGTCGCCCGAGAAGATGCGAACTGGCCAGTCAACTCCACCTTCAAGAAGCCACTATCAAGGTTTGGTTCCAGAACCGCCGGATGAAAGACAAGAGGCAGAAGGTCTCAGTGCAGTTGAGTTACGCCGACCCTTTCACGATCTACGTCATGCAACAAATCGCTGCAAACCCTGCACTTATGCACTACCCAGGAGTGGCGCCAGGTTTTCCACCAGGCCAGTTTTACCCAAGATACGCTCCGTACGGTTATGCTCGACCTGTCAACGTGCTCCAACCACCACACTATGCGGCAGATCCTCTGTTACCTCACTTGGCAAGACCGGTTCCACATCCTGGCGCCCTGGCACACGAAGGCCTCGAGCGGTTTCTGGCTGAACAGAAGAGGCTGTCGCCACCCCTGAAAGCTCCCAGCCCTTCCATAAGCGTATCATCCAGTCCACAGCCTACGCTCTCTACAAGCCCAGTTCAACACAGAATCTTCAAGCCTTACATGGATATCGATAAGAAGTGAGCCGCCGAGTACACTGACGTCGTTTACCACGGCTTTCAACGCAATTTTTCAATGTAATTACAGAGCAATTATTTGATTTTCTTTTCAGTATGTTTTCTTGCTCTCCCTCAGACTCTTCAACTGTACTATTCCGTTGGCTGTCCTCAGGCATTTTATTTAGATACGAGAGTGTGAGCTCATTTAAAACACGCTTGAGGACGTTGAGTACGTAAGCTGAGGTAAGGTGTACATGCTTCAAGATACTGCTAGAGAATGTCTTTACTTGATCTTGTTTATTTTTAAGCCGATGACTCGACGAAAGGTTGTACATTTAAGTAGGAAAATTAAGGAGCAGCTGTTGTTTCTAGTCATAAACTTTAAAGCAAATTGGGTGTTATCTTGTATTGCGTGTATCACTCGGGCAGAACGTGTATGGAAAGTGTATGTGAGGGGGCAACGTGATATCAGGCGCATTGAAGGAGAATTCATACTGCCACAGTTCCAAGTCCAGATTTTCAAACAATTCACTCCGTTATAGCGGTACACCCAGAATCTCAAGTTTTTCTGTCGACTTGGCTAAGCTGCTTGCTGTTTTCGGCTAAAATCCTCAAGTTTGAATTAAGATTAACTTGAGAAATTTGACAAGAAATACACCTAGCAGCTTAGCCAAGCAGACTGAAAAGTTTACAATGCAAGGTATAGCGCTGTAACGATGTGAGTTGTTTGAATATCCGGTCGAACTTAATTTACAATGACCAACTTTGTATAGTTTTGGTCGACACACGATACAAATGTGGTAAGGCTTGCTACTGACAACGATATTTACTGAAGTCTGTTACAGAACATTTAAAAAATGTGTAAATTCAGAGAAGTAAATTTATTCACCAGCGACGGCTTCGCAATCATTATTTGTTGGCTAGAAAATGTGATTGCACAGAAGAATGAGGTGAAATTGTTCTTGTATATTTTCTGTGCATACGCTATTGTATAGATGAGTAACGTGCGAGATGCCACTCTGTAAGAGGTTGCCGTTCTCTTTGCCTGAAAACCTGTCGTAAAAAATTTTAGCTCATCAAAAGCTATGAAATTCTGTTCTTGCATTTTTCGAACCCAAATTGGAACGTGTCTTGATTTTTGTAACTGCTGTTATATGTAATAATTGATAAATTTAACTTAACACTGAAAATAAATACAACGTAAAACTTTTGTAGCAAGGAAAGCTTGTAACATGTATCGATGGTAATATTTTCTTGCAGGAGGCGATAATATTCTGGCACGCAACTGTTGAAATAGTTTCAAAACCATGCAAAATGAAATTGTTGTAATAAGTGACTGTTGCAGATTGTACTGCACCAAACTAGCCTATTTTGTAGGTGACTAGTTTAAGCACGACAACTTTACGTTTTATCTGCAACTTAGCGCGTTTGAGGCAGAAAACCTATTATTATTTTTATGTACATATGTTAATTTCTTGTTATGTAAAAATATACGTGTCAACACTTTGCAACACTCGTATATCTTTGTCCCCACTTGGTGTTTAATCGTTGAGATCTGCACAATTTTTGCTAATTAATTGTTAGGAATCAGATTAACACGGATATGGTGAGAAAGCTTAATGGAAAATATCGAATTTACTATAGAATAACGTTCAGCGTTCACTATGCACGCAGATCATCTCAGATTCTGAAATTCTTGAGCATCTAAATTTTAGATGAAACGAAATTTGAAATCTCCCTGACACATCAAATGGCGCTTGGAAAATTACCGGCTCATATTTTGCACGAAGAACGTCATGAAATAATTATAGCTACTTTGAACATTATGGCTATTGCTACACTATTTTCAGGACTGTGCAATTTGACAATTTTAAAGAAAGACCGCACACCGAAAGTCCACAACTGGTGTGAGAAAACTATCAGGGAAATACTCGCAACAATATGCCATTTTTACATTTTACAATATGCCATCAACAATATGCTACCGTTCTACTATTTTCAAAACGGTATGCAATTGGAAAATCTAGGAGAAAGACCTTGCACTGAAAGACTACTTCTGGTGGCAGTGGAGTATCCATTATACGCTTGTGACAAGCCCTAGTGTCAGAGACCAGGGAAGTTGAACAGGTTTTCCACCACAATCTGGTACATCAAATAATTTTATATTCCTCAGTCTACGTAACTACATGGGTGAAAATACGATAAAATTATTATTTATTCATCATGGGCTGCGGTGTGACGTTCCTAGGAAATGGAGCTATATATAGAAACCTATCCCTGTCAACCACAGTCTGATGGATCAAATATGTTTTACATTTCTCATTTTACGTAAATATATATGTGGAAAATATTTGAAAATTATTATGGATTCTTCATGGGTTGCGGTGGGATGCTCCTAGGAAATGGAGCTAGAGAATGTTTTCGTATTGCAGTTGATAGTAATAGAATTGAACCTCACTTATAAATACATTTGGTGAACTACAGTAGTATAGGTTAGAATAGGTTCGGTTGGTCAAGTTACGTGAGATTAGGTTGGGTTAGGATAGGTTCGGTTGGTCAGGCTAGATACGAACTAAGCAAACTAAGATTCTTAGGCAACAGTGTTACGGCGAGGCAATTGTTCTCCACAGGCAATAGTCGGGTGTAGCCATTGCCCCAAAGAACCAACAATCTACGGATGTTGCTTGGAAAGTTTCATTATCTGATGCACTTAGCCAATCATTTATCTGATGTCTTAGTCAGAAAATTTCCCGGCATCCTTTGCGTATTCTAGTTATGTAACTATTAGCAAAAAATAAGATTGACGTAATAAAGTACATTTACTGATTCAATTCAACAGGCAAAACAGACACTCTTTCCCTAGTTTAACTATAGAAATTGCTTCGAAGTTCCCAAAGACTTTTCTCTTTACATCACCTCAAAGTTACTTTTGGAAAATATTGCCAACAATCAGAACGCAACATCTCATATAATTTTGATGTTTAATCAAAACAATACCGTTTTCAGATAGAATATTTGCCAGCGAACCGTACGGTTGTTTGGCGTCGAGCAGACTCTGAACAATTGAGATGTGAGTGACTTGAAAAAGACATCAAAACTATCACAATTTTTGCCTCTTTATCGAGCAGCCATAAGTCAACGAGACGCTAAAATGCCATTAACTGGCAAAAAGACACAAAATACCTAATGGATTGGCATCATCTTTACACCTATAATTAAATCCAACCACTGTATCCTCACGTTAATTCGTAATACGTTACTTTAAACTGATGTGTTCTTCACAGTCGGAATGTAGTTCCGATAATAAAGTCCCCAAGAGATGTTGTTCCGGATCTAGATGAAAGGTTTGACTGCGCATGTATAGATATGTTTGTCAATGACTTCATCTAACGTTACAAGGTTAGTAAAACTGTTTGAGTACAATACAACTGCTTTAAGGATCTTTTCCAGATAAGCCCCGCCACTAATGTAACACATAAGTTCACCCACTTGTAACCATCAAAATCACGAAATAACTCTCAAACGAAAGATTAAAACATCCTTTTGTTTGAGAGTAACTTGAAGTTGAAAGGTGCATTAGTTTGAAAGTTACAAGTGCGTGAACTGATGTGTTGCATTAGTGGCGGGGCTTATCTGGAAAAGATCCCAACAAAATAACAGCCGGGAGCAACTTAGAAACATAATAAGATTGCCCTAGCTTTCCTTTCCAATATATCGACAAAGAGACTTCAGGAAAGCTAGAGTCACATTTCGCACACTTGAAGTTGGTGAAAACTCTTACATAGTCAGTTTAATCGTTTCCTAGAATTTATTTTTTTTCTCTCATTACAATATAAAAAAATTCGATTTACGAAATATGATTTTTCGTTTTAGTGTTTCGATCTTTCTTTTTGCATGTGAAAAAGTATTTTGTTTATGAAAAATAACAAAACTTAAACGGCACTAGAACACGGCTCTAAAATTGGATGGAGATTTCTACTATCCCAGAGTTTAGGTCCAAGATTTGATTTAACACCCGATGCGGTAAAGCGTTTATGAACAGTCAGTCGAAGTGAACTGGTCTTCAAATCAGTGTTTGTCTCTTTTTTCATTAGAGCAAATAGGGAAGGTAAACAAGCTCCTTGGATCAGATTAAATTGTAGGAGACGCAGAAGGTAATTTTTTATCAGGAGGCAATCATCAAAATGACCAGTAGAAAACCGACCACGAAACCGTGGAATAGCAAAACCTCTGTCGGTACTGCTGGTATCCTTTACTAATGTTTTCATCTAGTAAATTCACGTCATCGGCGTTGAGCAGTTTCTTCTGCCATTGAGTTTTGAATAACTTGCCCTTAGTTCCGAATAGTTTTTATTGTTTTTGTGAGTTTTTACCAATTTTATCCAGCTGATCATGCAACTGGTCAAACTAGTACATTATGTTTTCGATATACAGTTAGCGACGAAATTATTCGTACACCCCTCGCCTTTTAAAACTTTCTAGAATTACTAAAAAACAGTTGTTGCCACAGGCATTAGAATTTCACAGGATGTGAAGCCCATATTAGTGACAATAATACGAAGATTCTAAAACAAATAGTATTTTTGAAAGATTTGACAAGCTGAACTTCAGAAACACGATTAGACAAAATTATTAGAGTAGTATACACTTTATTGAGGTGAATCTACCATTTGAGTACATTTTCAAAATCAATAGCGTGACCTTTCATCTTCATAACATTTAAAAGCCTTTTATTATAGTTTTTGATAAGCTTTTCCGTAGTTTCAGATGAAATATTGTTCCATTCTTCAATGGCGATGCGTTTCAATTCCTAAAAATTCTTTGGAGCTCTCTTGTTGATGTTGACTTTTAATTCGTGCCAGAAAGTTTCAATGGGATTTAGTTCAGGACTCAAAGGCCATGGCAGCACATTCATCTTATTTCTTTGGAGCCAGCTAGTTTGCGACCACGCCCTTCTCAAAAACAAATATAACGGTAAATACTTCTCGATGATGAATTCTGATGACTATATTTCTATTTTGAACGGAAACCTGAAGTTATCAGCTAATGGTTGGGGACTTGGAAGGCAGTGGGTCATTGTCTTGTTGAAATACCCACCGCCTTCCAAGTCCCCAACCATTAGCTGATAACTTCAGGTTTTCGTTCAAAATAGAAATATAGTCATCAGAATTCATCATCCCCTCAATTGCAATCAATTTTCCAGTACCCCGTGCAGCAAAACAACCCCAAAACATCAGTGATCCACCTCCGTGTTTAACTGTTGGCACAGTGTTTTTCGGCAGGAAAGCTTCACCATTCTTACGACAAACCTTCTTCACATCATTGTGCCCAAAAAGCTCGATTCTGATTTCGTCACTCCATAATACTCTCCCAAAAGCCTTTGTCCTTCTCCAAGTGTAACTTTGCAAAATTCAAGCGAGCAGCTACATGACATGGTTTGTGGAGTGGAGTCCTTCGAGGTCGGCATCCGTGTAGACCAGCGCTGGATTGTACGATTGCTCACGCTAGTTCCCTGAGCGTTCAATCTCTCGGCAACGTTGTCTAGCTTCACTCATGGATTAGCGTTGACCTTACGAGACCATTTTCGAGAAGTTCTCACCGAGAATTTTTGTTTGCGACCACGCCCAGACGACGTTTTTACAGTACCAAACTTAGCAAACTTTTATATAACAGATTGTACTGTAGATCTTGGGGTGCTCAAACGCTTAGATATGTCGCCATAACTATTTCCAGCTTTGCGGCAGTCAATAATCTTCTGTCTGACGTCCACACCGAGTTCCTTAGTTTTTCCCATCGTGGCGCTAGTGTGCGAATGAAAAAGCTCTACTCCTCTGGCTTCCCGTTAGCTCTGGCACAATTTTCTAGAATGATCTCATGTCTAGAATGTTCAAGAATATTTTCGACACAAATTTTTTTCAATAAACAAACATAACAGTAAATACTTCTCAATGAAATGGAATGTTCTCAATTATATGAATAATTTTGTCCTATCGTGTTTCTGAAGTTCAGTTTGTTAAATATTTCAAAAATAATATTTCGTTCTAGAAACTTCGTATTGTTGTCACTAATATGTGCTGCACACTCTGTGAAAATCTTATGCCTGTGGCAATCTGTAGTTTTTGCGTAATTCTAGAAAGTTTTGAAAAACGAGGGGTGTACGAATAATTTCGTCGCTAACTGTATGTACATTATAACCCGTGAAATAGTTATATATAGAGTGTGTTTTAGAACTAGAGGGACAAAATTGCACACCCTGCATGTATATGTGTGTGTGTATATGTACATATATATAGTTTTTAAAGCCTATGTATACATAATGTATATACATTATATGTAAAATTCATATACGTCGATATAATATGCTGCAAAATCAATTGGAGTTTTAATATGGCGAGTTAATACACCTCTATAGAAGCTTTTTGCTAAATAGTTCGTCATTCCCAAGGAATTGGTAGATTTGCATTCTCAAACGATCTTAATGCTGTCATTTTTAACTTGTCTTAAATTTCATACCTATATCTTGACTGGTCTTCATAAAAAATCTTTAAACTATCATTAAGATAAGTATTCATGATAATTCGTTTTATCATAATATTTGGAAATCTCGGAGTTATTGGACGTTTTTGCATCTTTTCTTTCAGCACCTTTATGGAGATTAAGCGTACCCAGTTTGACTTCTGATTAAAAATTCAGCATGAGCTCAATCCTCTTTAAGCTTACATTCACAACACAAGCTATTAATAACTATACTGATGTACTGACAGTGGAAAAAAAAAAGTTCAATTATTCATAAAGTTTGTTCAAATTAGGTTAGAGGCAGCGATCAGGAGATTGAGAGGGAGACACGGGTCTGAATGTAACCAGTTGTCCTTCGAGATCAAAGAGAAAGATATGTAAATTGTGCTGCTCGGAGCTCGTCCTGGTGCAGAGTCACGCTATATTCGATACATTAACTAAGGCACCAATTTTAAACAATTTAAACGACTTCTTTTCCGCTGGCGAGACAGCAGTAGATTGTTTTTCAAGTCTAGTACAATGGATACATTTGAGAATAGCTACTTGTGGGCCCGAATAAGATCAGCGGCTTCTAGGGCATCCTATCATCGACTCTATTTTAAGGTGCAGAACAATTTTTAACCTAATTCACTTAGCCTGGGTGCTTTGAGCTGCTTTTTTGCTCAGCTAAAAATATCGCAGAAATTGTTCATCCTGCTCCGACTCAGTTTTCCAACATAATTTCTCTCCAGAAGATGATGTGTGTGCTCCAAATCTATGTATTTCATTTTCGTAAGCTGCAAATTAATGAGAGTCTGGCTCTATCTGTCACTAAATGATATTGTAAAAATATAAGTCTGTAGCACGGATACTAGACTGAACTATTTCATACCATTGCACAGGTACACTAGGATACATGATCTGAGGTGCGTTTCCTCGGTTCACGGTAAAATAGTGTTCAGGAATGAAGTGTAGCTCTAGCTCAAAAATTGCGTAATTTCCAACAGATCCAGGTACTCCAGTGTGCGTCCTTACGAAATAAATAACTTACAACAGTACAGTTCCTTGCAGGAACCGTCGATGGTTAGAGGATAGTAGGTATTGGCGTCTAGTCAGCAGACTGGAGGTGGGGCAGCAATACTTCATAGTAAACATTGGTTATTTATACAGCGAAGATAATATTGCTATGTACAGGTCAGTAAAGATTGTCCAGGTCTTAAGTAGGAAATATTGGTTAGGTACTGGAAAGGAAATATCAAACACTATGAGACTGACTTCCGGTGTGTAATGCAGTGAATGTTGGATACTGAGCAATGAATGTTGGTTACTGAAGAGTGAATATTTGACACTGAGGAGTGAATATTGGACACTGTATAGCAAATATTGAGCAGTGAGCAAAGGCTTGATATTAGAAGAGCTGCAAATGTTGGTCGTACAGGGAAGGGAATTGAAACACTTTCGAGTTTGAGTGGATTAGAGCGGTACACACTGGGCTGCAGAGATTAGGGCGGCACACACTAACTCGGCTGCAGAGATTAGGGCGGCAGTAGAGATGAACAGAACGGTCAAAAGGCTTGTCTCCCACGCAACGCAACAATTAGCGAACCACCGACGGCTCACACGCGGCGATAGCGGCCTCAAAATCAATGACTTCTCGATAAAAGGAAGAGTTTCTTCTTCTGCTCACAGAGCATTGCACTCATTTGCCGCTCAATGGCCCCTTTGTGTGGCGTGTAACAAGTTTCAGGGCAGGGAGGCCTTCCTAGCCTGGCGTTGTGTTCCTAAATGTCCGTGTCCGCAATGAATGGAAAACCGTGTGAACAAAGAGCTCGCGTCAGTCTTTGGCAAATGTTAAGGGATTCATTGATATTTTAGTGGCTCTGTTGGGCATTGATACTTTAGTGGCTCTGTTAGTTGCTGTAATTGGTCTCTTGCTGCCTTGAACCTACCGAACCTTTGAGAACTGATCTTAGGTAATTACTTCTGAATTTTTTTAGGCTGGTTTTTCAACGTGCATTGTTGAGGTGTGCTAATTTCCGAGGATTTTTTCGAAGGATTTATCGACAATAATATAGTCAGACTTAGATGGTCATGCAGCTTCTAGAATTGGGTAAGGCTTGCGATGTGAGAATTTATTTTTTCGTTAGGAATGTTGAAAATAGAGAATTGATTCAATTTTACTTGTCATTCGCACATCGCAGTAAGTCCTACGCAAAAAAATACAATACACATTTTTTGTTTGGGTCTGTATAGATTGTGTGCGTAAATGTTTACGTGTGAAAGTTTTTCACAGCAAGCTGTGTACGAAAACATTCCTGAACAGTGTCCTGTTCAGAAATGTTACGAAATTAATTTTGAAATATCTTGCTCGAGACAAATGTGGTCTTCGTATTAGCTTTCCTTCATCTTAATTACGAGGATTCGGTCATTTTCATAGAACAGAAAACTATGAACAAAACAGAACAGAACTCAAATAATTTGTAAATGATTCCCTTTTTTCGAACAAGCGACACCCAGTAACTTTCACTGCGTCGTGCGAGATGAAATACATTCAAGTTGAGTGCATTTTTTCATTACGTCAAATTTTATTACGAATAATATTAAGAAAGTCATTTCTATTTGAGCAGCGCAGTCAATTAATGAACGCATCGGATCTATGAAGGAGATTTTTACGAAAAAATCGTTTCATAGCACAGAAAAGTTAATAAGATACCAAATGAAAGCTATACCATTTACAAGTTGATTTGCTCCAAATGAATTTTGATTTGATCCTCGCGAAATTAGAATTGCTCCAAGTGAATTTTAATTTGCTCCAAGTGAAATTTGATTTGATCCTAGTGAAAATAGAATTGCTCCAAGTGAATTTTAATTTGCTCTTCGTGAAAATTGATTTGCTCCAAGTGAAATTTGATTTGATCCTAGTGAAAATAGAATTGCTCCAAGTGAATTTTAATTTGCTCCTCGTGAAAGTAGATTTGCTCCAAGTGAAATTTCATTTGATCCTAGTGAAAATAGAATTGCTCCAAGTGAATTTTAATTTGCTCTTCGTGAAAATTGATTTGCCCCAAGTGAAATTTGATTTGATCCTAGTGAAAATAGAATTGCTCCAAGTGAATTTTAATTTGCTCTTCGTGAAAATAGATTTGCTCCAAGTGAAATTTGATTTGATCCTAGTGAAAATAGAATTGCTCCAAGTGAATTTTAATTTGCTCTTCGTGAAAATAGAATGGCTCCAAGTGAAATTTGATTTGCTCTTTTTAAATTTAAAATCATTCCATAAGAATTTTATCGGCTTTATAATGCTATTTGATAGAATCTTAGTGAAATATACTCGTATTTATTCTTTGTGAAGTAATGTTATTCCAACAATGCGTACAAAGATACTGAGTTTTTACGGAATGTAATTTACAAAAAAATACAGAATATGATTTTTGTTGAATGAACCATTACTCCTTACCAAACCATTACACAAAGGAGTCATATCTGAGACACTTTGATCAAAGGAACATATCAGAGATACCGCCACGTTGCACACTGCTGCACATCATTTTGCACCTTTTGTAGACAAGCTACCGTCATCAGCAATAAGTGTCCACCTCAACTCCAAATTTCAACTTTCAGAAATCAAAACCTTCAAGATGAAGTATAATAAAACAAGTTCGCGAGACAGACAGAGAATAATAGAAGCCTTCAATAATGAAGAGGACTGGAAGAAAGTTGCAAACGCACTTGGAGTAAATGCTAAGACTGCTTACAGGTGGCTGAAAAATAAGCAAGTCTTACCAAAGAAGAAAGGAGGAAATAATAAGAAGAAATGTCCCGAAATATTGAGGACACTTACAACAGCCATAGAAGAAAATGCTTCGATTACTCTCTCACAACTTCGCAGAAAAGTACAACAAGATCACGACATTGACGTGTGTGTTCACACGATCAAAAATTGGCTCGATGGTGAAATGTTTTCCGTCAAATTAGTGAGGCCAAGCATTGATAGAATGAATAATGAAGAGAACAAAGGAAAACGCGCTAGATACATGGAGCAATTTTTCAATGCGAGATCAGACGGAAGAACTCCAGTATGGGTTGATGAGACAAATTTTAACCTTTACTGTAAAAGAAACCAAGGAAGATCAAAAGTTGGTACGAGAGCGTCAGTGATTCTTCCGTCCAGCAAAGGCGCTAATCTGCACATCATTGGAGCAATGACGAGTACCCAATTGCTTCTAACCTCGACTCGCCGCGGCTCGTTCAAACGACAGGATTGTCTGCAGTGGTTCCGGGAGCTCATAGATGCATGTCTTCAGAACAGGATTGACCATCCTTCTTTCATAATTGACAATGCTCCGGCTCATTCTAATCTTGAAGAGCTAGAGACAGAATGTCCAAGTATTCAGATACTTCGTTTAGCTCCCTATTCTTATCTGCTAAATCCAATAGAGTTAGTTTGGAGCCTAGTGAAGAGTCACGTAAAGAGGCACTTGCGAGAAAGGATGCATGTAATTCTTGAGATAGCACCTGGCGGAGCAATACCAGTTACTGAGCAAAGGATGCGAAAGATGGAGAACATCGCAGTTGAAGCCCTTGCACTTGTCAACCCCGGCATGTTGCTCAACTTTACCAACAGGGTGGAGAAGTACTGCGCTGCCGCAACGCGTCAAGAAGACCTTATAGAAATATGTTAATGCGACAATAATTGTCAAAACTTGTACAAACGTTGTAATGCATGCTTACTTTTCTGTTTGCCTTGCTTTGTTATGACTTTTCAACAGTATTATTATTTTGATCATATTACTGTACTTTTTCATTGAAATGCATTTTTACACGAGTTATTAATAAATTATCTATTTGTTATTCTTTTGAATTCTAAAACGCTTTCTATCAATATATTTTCCCATCCCGCTAGACACTAATGATGATAATAATAATGGTTTATTCGATAAGGTGTCATCTTCCGGATAATCGTCGGTAGGATTATATTAGATTAGTCGTTAGTTTTAGCCTCCCGAGTAGGGAGGCTAAAACTAAAACCGGGTAGGGAGGCAGCAACAAATGCGATCCAAAGAGAGGAAGGACGAAGGCACCATTTAGTATGGAGTAAAGAGAACGCGGAATCTATAGAGAAAGGGCATAGAAACAGTAAGATGAGAAAGAAGTTCATGAAACAAAATCAAAGTTGAAGAAGAAAGTAGTAGATGCTGAAAAACAGCACAGCAGAGAACCGAAAGAGGTGGTCCGTAACAAAACAAAAACCTATTCTATTTAAACAAAAAGAAAGCCTACCTAACCTTTAGCTCGGGCCCTCAAATTGTCGCCCTAGGAGCGCTAATTCCCATAGACACCATAGCTATATCCCCCTAAGGGTTCATCGGTAGGAAATAACCCTTGGTTAATACAGCTACTGGATAATCGTCAGTAGGTCACTGTTTGAACATGTGATCCCAATACCCTGCACATTATTGAAAGCCCTTTGCTTATATGCCTTTTAATGATCGATTAATTATAGAACTAATAAATTAATCTTTCTAAAAATTTAATTAAAAAGTAGTTAATTATTAATTACCATTAATTAATATAAATATAGTATTTTTACAACAACAATATATAACAAAATTATATAACATTTTATAGAAATGGTTTTTAAATAGGTTCATTTTTCAATAGGAAAGAGCTTTTGGAAGAGTGCCTGAGAAATGGTTGTGTCTACTTGTATAAATGTGATTGCTGCCTGCAGTCCTATGTTAGAAGTACCGCACTCCAGCAATTTATTCGTCACAGCCAACACTCTGGTATCTCCCTTAGAACCGGCCGTCCATACTCATCTCCCACCCAGTCAACCATCAGAAATCATTGCCATAGTTCAAACCATCCTTTCAAAAATTCCAATTTCTCCACACTTTGTAAAAGTGTAGAGCAATTTGACCTTAGAATTTTGGAATCATTGTTCATTTTTACCCATAGACCTCAGCTAAACAATGATCAAAGTGCGATGAAATTAAAATATTGCTCCAACTGTGTGAATAGGAGTGTGTTTGAATGTGTGTGTATGTGTACAGTTCTGTTACTTTGTGTAGATGTTATTGTGGTTTGGTTTGATTGCTAGAATTTAGGTGTATGTGTACTTATGGTTCCGAATGTTTAGGAGAAATTGTGTTTTCATTTTTAGTGGTTAGGCATAACTATTTTTCGATGTAGGTATAGTGATATTAATTTCTTATACATAGTTTTCCGCAATTTGTTCATTATCGTTTTTCGTTTCATGTTTTACAGCACTGATGATGGAATCATAGATTCCGAAACGTTTGCAATTAATAGAATGTTCCCTTTTATATTGGTTCTTCTTTTCATTGTACATATTAGGTTTCTCAAAAATCGCCCTTTTAATTCTACAATATACAACAATATGTAGTGTTTTAAATATTTAAAATACGCAAGCTGAAAAAATTTCCGCAATTTTGATGTTAAAACTATAGTAATCTAAAAATCATTTGGATCAATTGCAAATTGAAAAAGAGCAAATCAAATTTCACTTGGAGCTATTCTATTTTCACGAGGATCAAATCAAAATTCACTTGGATCAATTCTACTTTCACGAGGAGCAAATTAAAATTCACTTGGAGCAATTCTATTTTCACTAGGATCAAATCAAAATTAATTTGGAGCAAATCAACTTGTAAATGGTATAGTACCCAGTATCCCTGAGCAATGTGATTAACGTAAACGTCCTCTTATTTCTACATTATTTCGTAAAGTGCATAAAAATCATCAACATCTTAAACAATAACAGGGTCCGTGTGGCGGCTCATGTGGAAACTGTTAGCTCAGTGGCTATTAGATTATTAGACTAAGGATGACCGTCGTGTGTTTATATATTTATTTCTAGATTTATTTATTTACATGTTTCGTGTCACGCTCTTAAGAATAGATAGGAAGAAATTAGCACTGGCGGTCTTGGTTTCAGTTCACTGGTAAATTAATACACTTATTTTCGCTGTAAAAGTTCACTACATATAATAAGTCACTTTCACAAAAATTATAGAGAGATCCAGAGCCTTATTTACTCCAGTCCGTATTGTGGATACAGAGTTCGGCGGAGTATTGCAAATGGCAATATATGCAATTATGCAATACACGGAAAATGTTAACTGGAAGCAAGAAAGGAGAACATGTTTTCACATCACGAGTGAATTTAGTACCGAGTGATACAAATCTTCTATTCAACTTCTGCCGTAGACAGTTCCCTGCAATTCCAGCATTTGCAACGACGATTACCAAGTCTCAAGGACAGTCCTTTTCAAATGTTGGAAGTATCCTTGCCATCACCCGTT
This sequence comes from Platorchestia sp. MABIK, assembly GCA_014220935.1. NCBI lineage: Eukaryota > Metazoa > Arthropoda > Malacostraca > Amphipoda > Talitridae > Platorchestia > Platorchestia sp. MABIK. The sequence goes on along the minus strand of JACJUY010003959.1, from coordinate 17,979 downwards.
TTCTCTCATGGACAACTGTATGTAGCTCCTAGTCGAATAAGAAATAAGAATAACATTAAAATAGCAAATAAAGAAACTGATGTTTAAGGAAATTTGGTAGATGATTTGTATTTCACTAGGAATGTTTTCATTAAAGAAATACTCAATTAATAGGTTTGCCTTCTGTGAATATATATATAAAACTAAATATATTGCATTCCGTAATTTTTTGTAATTTCATTTAACATATTTCCAACAGCATTTGCCATCATTTTTGATGGTACGAGTGTAGCGAATAATAATCATCAACATCTTGAACATAAACTGGGTCCGAGTTGCGGCTCATGTGGAAACTATTAGCTCAGTGGCTACTAGCTCTGAGTCTGGGGAATTTAAGAACATTGGCGGTTGACAAGTTTCTATACCATTGACGGCTGGCAAGTTTCTATAACATTGACGGCTGGCAAGTTTCAACTCGCGTAACAGATTTGAGTGTCTTATAACGGAAGTTAATTAAAAAGGTTTATCAAATATACAAATGGAACAGTTTTGAGATTTTGAATATTCGTAATTTATTCATGGTGCGAATTTTCAAATCGTAAAATGATTAAATTTTACATCGAAACTAATCAAATCGCTTAATTCGGGAGATATCCAGCGTGTCAACCCCTAGATTGTTTCTTATGTGGCATCTCATTAAATTCTTTATGGAACTGATCCTTGAAAGTCAACAAAGAGTTTTAAAACCTAGTTCATAACAATATAAATGTGAGGTTAAACAATGACTTATTTCAACAAAATAATAAACTATCCTCTTCCTTGCCTGCGAACAACCTCTTCACTTAAATAAAACTCTTTTGAGAACACGTCCAATAAGCGCAGCTTTCAACTGCAATTCATTGATGCGCAATGACACATTTTGCCCTGTATTCTCATTGCGAGTAAAGACGACGTCTGGAGTGGACATGAGCACGGCGCAGGCCTGCAGGCAGTCTACATTATCTAAAGTGATGCGTCGCCTGAGCTCACATCCGCGACGTACACGGCCCTCGTACAACAAACGGACCTTGTTGCTGAGAGGCTGTCAGCCTTGCATCAGCTTGCTAAGTGGTCTGATGCTCGTGTGGGCTGGGGTCTAGCATGATCTAGCGTGGGCTGGTGTTGAGCGGCCTAGCATGATCTAGCATGGGCTGGTGTTATGCTTTCAAGCTCAATTGCTAATGAGGGAACAAAAAATAAAAACCTAGTTACGAGATCACAGCACGCAGTTGCACGAGTGTTAAAACTATATAGAGCAAAAAAGGGAGAAAAATTAACGCCAAAGAAGCATAATGTAAAAAGTGTGGATCTTTTCCAGATTAGCCCCGCCACTAACGCAAAAGTTCACCCACTTGTAACTTTCTAAATTATGCACCTATCGACTTCAAATTGTATTTGAAACGAAAGATTAAAATATTCTTTCGTTTAAGAGTAATTTGAAATCGATAGGTACATTTTTTTATAAGGTACAAGTGGGTGAACTAACGTGTTGCATTGGTGGCGGGGCTTGTCTGGAGAAGACCCAAAAGTGATGTGGGAGTAAAGCCAAAGTTACAAGTTGGCTACCTGATTAAAAAAAAGACCAAGCATACTCTGCTTTTCATCAAATGTCAAGGATTACATCACCTCAAATTGTTCGTCAGAGACGTTAGAGAAGATCACCGGATGTTAACGCCGAACGTCCAACGAACGACGAACCCACATCACTTATTTCTCCTCTTCGTTTCATCAAACATTGACTAAATGACCAAGCACCATCTCCATGTGTAGGAGATTTATGCGGTAGTGCTGCCTCGCTTCTCGGCTGAACGAAGCAGTGTCACAAGCTTTACCAAATAAAAAGGATACCTAAAACGAGGAAGGAACGTTAACCAAAAATTCCCCGTACGAAACTAAAAAAAATCTCCCAACAGTTTCTGAGTTGGAAACGATTAAATTAGTAGTTTTTGCCTTAGCATGATGGCCAAATATTTTTACCTTATAACATTTTTTACCTTAAAATTAAAATTTTGAATGAAACGAAACATCGCCTAGAATCCCTGAAATCTGAATGGCATGGTAAATTAAGTCTCAAATATTTTATTTGAAATAATTATTTAGCAATACCTTTTCCAACATATTTTATCCTGACTCATTTTCTCACGTTACGCAGTTCCTTGAGACACATTGTTCTTCAAATTGCTGACGCTTATGTACCTATTATTATCTATAAGTAGTTGAATCCTTCATTTAGACTAATACTAATCGAAAAATATAATACAAAAGCAAGAGCAAGCTCTTCCTCAGAGCCGTCAATTCGACTATCGGCTATTTATTTTGTTACATACTACTGTATAATTGCCTTTGACACCTCCACTAATGCTCTTGCGGTCGTTCCTAACATTCCTCATGCACACAGGTCGAGAATAATGCTAGACCAGAGTTCCGCATCACGTCAGTCTAGTTTAATCTGTTTGCTCAGACATCTACTTCCATACTGAACTCAGGTGCAGTTGCATTTTTTGTACTGTGTGGGCCTTCCTTTTTCTCAAAATCGGGATGTTATCGCGTACGTGATATCGACAATTAAAAAATTGCTTTTATAGCAACGGTAAACAGGATTAGTGCGGACTTGGAGAATAAACGTGTGAGAAATCAAATTTGGCCCTTAAATTAGTCGTGGTAATTATGTGAGTCAGCATGAAAAATGTGACTCATTTGATCTTATCTTGAAACATAAAAACTCACACATTCTTTGTAATTGATTTAACACTGGTCAGTTTACATAATTTCTTAAACAAAATGCTCTCTTTTACGCAAAAAGTAACCTCAAACGCATTTTACCGACTTCAAGTTTTAATGACATTTTGTCAAGGACGTTTTAAAACATTTGTTTGGTTTAAGAGTGGTGCGAAATTAAACAGAGAAAAGTATTTCCTGGCAACAAACTTAAGTCAAGTTTTATAGAGGACAATACTTACTACGCGTATTTCTGGTAAAATACAGTAAGGCTGCTGTGTTGGATAGAATCATGAAGTAGACTACTGTGTTGTGTTGAATTAAGTAGTACGGCTGAAATATTATTGTAAAATAGCATGCAACTGTTTTATTTGTGATTCTTATTGATATTAATATCACATTTATTATCCTAATCTTCCCCTTAGGACATCTACTTTCCCAAAATTTTCGGGTCCACCGCGTTGAGGTGCGCCCAGCGGAAGGCGAAAATAAATCGTCATCGAAATAAAATTGAGACAAAAAGAACGTACGATCATTTCAATCAGATTAACGAAGTCACATTGGTTTGAAAAATCAAATAAAAAATTCAAAGGCTTGAACTCTCTAGCATGTGGAGCTCATGTTTCATGCTAGAGCGAAAAGAAAATAATTCAAATTCTAGTTTTAATCTTTTCTTCTTACCTGTGTTGCTTCTTATGTTTTTTCCGTAACTCCTCCCATTTTAGGACACTTTACTTTTAAGGAAAATATGTGTTGAGTATGTAAGGCATATTTTGTTATATTTCAGCTTAAATATCCTCTATTAATATTGTCACAGAATATCTATTGAAGAATGACACGTTGTCTAAGAAGTTCATTGTTTCATCAGTGGCTTCCTCAATCCCATTAAAATGGGCTTACGTTTACAGCAAATTCTACCTTAATTTTTACGCTAAATCTGAAGAAATCAGTGCAATTTTAACGCAATCAAATTACCAGCATATTTATGCATGGGAATGTTTCATGTCAGTTCGCCATTCGGCCTACACTGGCATGGTTCAGTGCAGTAGCGCAGCCAGGGAGGAGGAGGGGAGGGGAGAGGGGCACGGGGGGGCCATGGCCCCCCCCCCGAAATGTTGAGCAGGGAGCCAGTTTCAGTCTCCGTTTTCAATAAAAGAATAATAGGATTGCTAATAATTAATGTCTGCTCCCCTCCGAAATTATTTGTCGGGGATCCTGACCCTCCCGCCGAAAGTTTAGGCAGGCTGCCTAAACACCGAAGTGACGTCACAACATGTCCTGCTCTGCGTCAGGAGGCGGGGAACTGCATTGGTGGCACCCGCGCTCGGGTTTCCGGGTATCGCCTGAGAGGCTTCTGGTTTCTTCGTGGTGTGCTTAAATTAGCTTAGTTCTAAAATCAGAAATGCTGGAGGACTAAGTTCATGATCAGTGGCTTGAATTTGTTTAATTAGTTGCTGTAGCAAAATTGCTAGAGGACTAAGTTCAGGATTAGTACCTTGAATTTGCTTAATTGCTGTATTAGAATTGCTGGAGGACTAAGTTCAAGATATATGGCTTGAATTTGCTGAGTTGCTGCATCAGAATTGCTGAAGGACTAAGATCAAGTGCCAATATAAAATCATGGGCATGGGTCTGCAAGTTTTCACATGTATTGCCATCAAAGAAACGCAGAAGTCACTTTCGGACCGTTTGTGCTTTGCCAGCCATTATCCTTGGCTTCTCAGCCCAACAGTGTACAGTCCAATGAATAATGATCACAATACAGTGTGAACAACACATAAAAATTTGTCTCGATTTATGACACCTTTTGAGTGTCAAGTTGTCACAAAATCGTCACACAAAAGTTTGCCATGAGCATACATTAGTCTATGTGTATTGTGACACTTTTGTGTGTCATGGACTAATACGGCACACGAAAGTGTGCCAACTTTGACATACTTAGAGCAAGCCAACATTATTTCTCATAAATGTTTAACTTTGTGACACTGGCTACTGATCACACTAATGTAAAAACAATAACTATAATTTTAAAGAAAGAAAGCGAAGATCTCAAGGTTTCTGGGGGAATTATGCTCCATTAACAAAATCCAATGGCAGTTCGGCTTTCAACGAATATTTTTGGGCCGTTTGAAACTTGACAATGGGGTTTAGCTCTCTCGAGCGCTTGAACATGATGTCAAAGGAATTACACAACTGAGGATAAAGATTTTCTGAACAATTTTTTGACACACACACAGATGTGTCAAAATTTCTAGATATCATTGTTTAATACCATCACCTCATTGAAAAGAACCTTCAAATAGCATTACACACTTTGCTTCTGCTCGGTTTATTTTCGTTTTTTTAATTAACTGCCAAATGGTTATCGTTAACCATTTAAATAGGTTAATCTGTTTAAATGGTTAATAGCCTTCTGAATAAAAATAGCCTTCTCAATAAAAAAAGCCTGCTGAATAAAATTAGCCTTCTGAATAAAAATAGCCTACTGAATAAAAATAGCATTCTGAATAAAAATAGCCTTCTGAGTAAAATAGCCTTCTGAATAAAAATAACCTTCTGAATAAAATAGCCTTCTGAATGAAAATAGCCTTCTGAATAAAAATAGCCTTCTGAATAAAATACAGAGCATCGGAAAACTATCCATTTTGGTATTTTAACTTTCAACCTTCCAGCGATTTTTTAATTGGTACTTTCCAATTAGGAATTCTGACCTCTACGCTAATTCGAGCCATTTTTATTATCTGTCTGTGACGCGTGACTTGCCTTAAATTCTACAAATTTTTCGGTTTTGTTTTACCACCGTGTACAGTTGCGAGAAATGTGTTGTAGGCTAAAACAAAAGCAAACTATTAAGTTGCGAGAAATGTGTTGTAGGCTAAGACAAAAGCAAACTATTAAGTTGCGAGAAATGTGTTGTAGGCTAAAACAAAAGCAAACTATAAAGTTGCGAGAAATGTGTTGTAGGCTAAAACAAAAGCAAACTATTAAGTTGCGAGAAATGTGTTGTAGGCTAAGACAAAAGCAAACTATTAAGTTGCGAGAAATGTGTTGTAGGCTAAGACAAAAGCAAACTATTAAGTTGCGAGAAATGTGTTGTAGGCTAAAACAAAAGCAAACTATTAAGTTGCGAGAAATGTGTTGTAGGCTAAAACAAAAGCAAACTATTAAGTTGCGAGAAATGTGTTGTAGGCTAAAACAAAAGCAAACCATTAAGTTGCGAGAAATGTGTTGCAGGCTAAAACAAAAACAAAATCTAAAGTTGTGAGAAATGTATTGAAGGGTGAAACTAAAACAAAACATAAAGTTGTGTAAAATGTGTTGAAGGCTAAGATAAAAACGCTTTCAGTGTTATTCAGACACCTACTTGGTGAAGTTCATGCACACGTGTACTCAAAAGCATTGTGCACGTATTAGGGGTACCGGAAAGTTCTGTCCTCTTTTCTTCAACCAAACTTTAAAATATAAGAATAAGGCCAGACAGGTGTTTTCAAGGTCCGATCAGACATCAGATATTCAGTTAAACTTCACATTTAATTGACTCAATTTCAGTTGATATTTTACACGCATCTATAGCCTACAGAAGAGAAAACCATCTACGGCAGTTTCTAACACTCACACCTGCTGGATACATGGCGTTTCTGTTTTTCACTGCTTTTGTTGGATTGTTCCTTTGTAGAATTCATACAACATGCAACGACGCATATGATTCACTTTAAAACTTTTCTCTTCTACCGGCTATATATGTGTTTAAAATTACAACTGGAGTTTAGATTTTGGAGAATAGAAATGTGAAGTTTATCGCAATATTTAACCTCTGATCTCACCTGCAAAACAGCTGTTAGGACTCATTCACATGTTTTTAAGCCTGATTCAAGAAAAAAGGATGGAATTAACTTTCCGGTGCCCTTTAAGATATAAGCTCACGATAATACATTTGTGCAACACTCAAAAATGTACAAAAGATATGCGGCTATTTTTAAGTGTAAAATGGCATAGAAAATCCATTTCTGCGTCTTTTTGGGGAAATTCGCTACAGTGACAATGCTGCAAAAACCATGCCGAATTTAACAACAAAAAGGTCTGAAATGGATTTCCCCGTGTCATTTTACAGGTAAAAATAGCCACAGATCTCTTATAGTCTTTTGAGTGATCCACTGTGTTATTAATAGGTAAATTTGAATTCATTGATTGCAATGAAATCCATGTATAATAAAAACAGCAAAATACATTTTTCTGATCGTCAAGCATCCTTGAGCGTACGCAGCGGTGAGGACAACAAGAGTAGCAATGTTTTCCATGTTTACTGCCTCCTGACTACTACTGTTGAAGCCCGCATGTATAATTAATCGAACAATCAATTATTTTCTGAGGTTTTTCGAATCTATGTTGGTCACAACGAATAAAGAACCTTGCATGCGCTGATAAAGAATGGCTCTACCTAGCTCATCTGGTTCGGTCACACGGAAGTGAATGCATCAGTTCCGCCAAGGTGCCTCTAAATAACGCAATTATCTGTGGTTAAAAGTGCCACTCAGTGCAGGCATCCATCCCTAACTTCAAAGTACAATTGTGACATTTGACAACATTCATGGGAACACTGCAGGGGCAAAGAGCGACATTCTCAACCTCAATGTCGTGGAGACAAAATGCTCGAACTGGCTATTCAACTTTAATGTTGAAACATAAATGTGAAAAAAATCGATTTTCAAGTGTTTCTAATTCTTTATCTGGAATTCATTGAACTAGACACAGTGACCTAGACACAAGGGGCATAGTAGAGGCATTAGATTTGGGTTGGTAGGGCTTGTTAAAAGTATGCTTAAGGGCTGTTTTTCCCAGGAGAGTTACTGTTAAACTACCTCAGCTATAGGTAAGCCTTTGGGACTTTCAACTTTCGCGCCTACTTATACTTAGCTTCGTTCAGCTTTCATGCCTTCATCGTCATCTCTTCTTCCTCTTCCTTCCTGACTTACTGTTACTATCCGCAGCGTTTCCGTGTTGGAACACACTTGGTGCAAAGATTCTTTGTTTTTCTGCAGTACAGACAAAACAGTCCCCTCTTTTACACTCTCTTGTGATCACCTTTGTGGTGGCTAGAGGGTCTTAAGATTTAAAATATATAACATAATAATGATGATAATATTAGTAAAAATAATTGACGCAGTGAATTGCATCAAACAAAGTGCGCTTAAATGTGTCTTTATATTTTCCCAACTCTGTCACTTCCGGCATCGTTTTTCGCACAAGTTCTTGCCAATTTACCTTGATTAATTACGCTCGCTTGCTTCACTTTTTTGGGACGACTACAAATATATTATCAATTTTCCTAACTAAGAGAATGTGAACATAATTCGTCTTGGCAATAGAACATTCAACTCCATTGCTAAAAGACCATGGAGAGCATTATTTCTGGGATTATAGAAGCTGATGACAATGTGTAGTAGATTGCATTTTTCAAATTTACTTCCATGTCAGCCTTATTTTAACACGTTAGTCTCAGTCTGCCCGCACTCCATCTTTCCCAGTCTCCTCCCTTTCCACAGTCCGCCTTCTCTAGGACCTGCTTTGTTAATCTCTTCGATATAGATAGGGGCCATTTTGTGTGAGGCTTAGGGATCTTTGATAAACAAAGCTGATCTGATTCGTCCCATCCAAAATGTTTTTTCCATTCATAGAAAACTCGTGGCCAGTCACCAGATTTGTATCGTTCATTCAACCTAAAGCGTGAAGCCCAAATAATGCCGCGGCTCTCATGTTTGGATGGTCCTGTGGAGTCACGTTCTTCTATATATGTAGTATCATGTTTGAAGTGTTTTGGACCATCGATAATGCAGCTCACATCTACGTGCAATTGAATGGTGGTTGAGTCCGCAACGTTGCATAAGAATAAATACCTTCACTTTACCTGAATATCTTTGTGATAATTATAGACAAAATATTTCCCCAACATTTTCTTGTGAGCTTCGCTATTAAGCAAAATTCAGGTAAAATAAAATGGAATGTGGCAACAGAAGTGAGCCAAGTGGTTTATTCTTGCATGGGTTGTCCCCCAGCCCCGTGCCATTCACCACGCATTCACGCACAGGCACGAAGAAACATATTTCCACTCCTCAACATTCATGGTTAAGCTTCAGTATGTTCATGCAGGTAAAATATGCCTAAACACGGCCATTTAAGCAAATTGCCGCCCTAAAATTTGACGTTTTTCCTCACACTATTTAGAATATTAGATCCAAGGAGACTTTTTCATGCCCTGCTGTCGCTTCCTTCCGATGAGACGAGAAATGTCGCAACGCTGTTATTAAAAAATGATCATTTTATGTGGAACTGATTCCATCTCTTTGTGAAGTAAAATCAAATTACATAGTTGATTCTCATAATTGCACGCAAATGAGATTTATGTCTCTTTAAGAGTTAATTTTGACCCAGTGTGTACGCCATTAACAGGACATACTGTAGTTGTGACCTGATTTTGTAAAGAGTAAAAATTACTTTCTTCGAAACGACCCATCAGGGAGATACAACTGTTGTATCTATTGGAATTGAATTAGCGCTTCCAGAGGGAAGATTTGAGATCCTGAACTTAAGGTTACGCACGTTTTTCCTTCGGTGATACAGAGCTGTTTTTTCTAACGAACTACCCTTTTTTCTTCAACTTTATCTTTGTTTCATAAACTTCTTTATCTTCCAATTCCTATGCATGGGTTGCTGAGACACACTTTGAGCACACATTTGCCGTCCTATTGATACCATTCTAAATTGTGTCTTTCTCCTTCCTCTGCAGGGAACGCCCTAGCTGTACCCAGGGAAGCTTAGACTAAAATTATAATATAATCCAATCTTTCCAAAAATGAGTTACTGCTCAACTATTCACGACTAAGAGGAAGGAAGTATAAATGAACGTGCAAGTCGATCGTCACTCAATCGATAGGCGGCACGAGGTAGTGTCCCATAAGCTAACATAACTCAGCGTAGTTGTCATCATCTCATGTAAATTTGATGGCCGGTACAAGTCTCCTACACTCACAACAATTCAAACTTTAACGATTGTTTATCATTGATCCGTAAAGTTATTTTCTGCTGAATTGGCTCAGAAAGAATAATGCGACATTTGAGGTTGGTGAACTATGAAAGAAGTGCGATAACTACTGAACATACAGTATGAGGCTGTGGTTTGTAAAAATGGTCCTAGTCAAAGCTGCGGTCAATTCGACGGTCACAGCGCGTAACCGCCTGGATCAAATTTCTTTATGTCCGCCCGGCAGGTATAGCAAAGCCCCACAAAGGTGAAAGACAATGCCGCGAGCTCGGAATTGGAGTTCTCCTGCGGGCCAGGAGCCCAAATTGAATTCTCTGCGTCGAAAAATTTGTGCTTGCCGAGATTTTCAGGTTTATGGTTTTATTGCGAGCAAATTGATAAAGGCAGCCAGTAGCGTTTTACCATGATGAGAAGACGACGCTGACCAACGTCGCTAACCACAACTAATCCTTCTTTAGAATTTTTAGGCCCCACTTACCAAAGAAATTTTTAAGACCCGACCTGAAGTTGAATAAATTCTTTCTTCCAGGTAACAAGCTGAGGGATCATAATAATGGAATAAAATAAACGGATTTTTTGGTCAGGGTGCATATTTCTTTTGTAATTATTTAAAATGTAATTAATTATTCAAGGCTATCATAGGATAAAGGAGGGATACAATTCATAGAAGCAATGTTTATGGAAAATATGAGCTACTATGGGAAAGAGCACAAAATGATTACGAGCTCATTATGAATGCATCAATCTTGAGAATTTCATTGAGTCTTTCTCCATGTTGGTATGAGCAGTGGAACGATCCTCGTGATCGGTGCCGTATGTTGGGGCATAGGGCGCCAGTGGTTGGGCCGTTTTGATCTGCAGTCGTTACAAAATAATTGGATTATAAATAACAATATAATAATATTGAGAGCGTGTAAATGAAGAACAATAATACATTGATGAAGGAACGAATAATAAATTAATAAAGATAAATATAAGAGTAACGCTGAATTATAGCACAAAACGAAGAAAAAATTTATCAACGAGGAGTGATAACAATGGATTAGGGAATAATGATTCTAGATTAATGAAAAACAATAACAGATGAACGAAAAAAATAATGATGAAAAACTAGGTAATAATATAACACTAATGAATAATAATAGAAATATGAACTAACAAGTAATAAATTAGGATTGTTGGTGCATAAAACGATACTTATAAACAAATCCCTGTTGTTAGTTGCAGATGGCAATAGATCATTAAACTTCAAATAGATCACCAGAACATCAGAACTTTGGCACTGCTATTTTGGCCGTTCATGAGTCTTGTAGAACTTTTTAGTTCTCCTTTTATAAGGGAATTGATTAAATTGCTGGCCAGTTTTGGTAAATTTTATCGTAATTTCATGTTTCCGCAATTTCGCTTTCACAATTTTAATTAGACTTGTTTGATTATTTAAAAGTTCAAAGTTTTTCGACGACAAATGTGACAATTACAAAATAATTCAAATACTTATTTGATATCATTCATTAAAAATTACCATTGTTGACATCGTATTATTTACACTTATTGAAAATATGTCATATTCTTAATAAGTTTGAAGCCATACTAGCATTACATAAAAACGTAAGAAATCCCCATATCATGCCTGCTCATTCTGAACTAGCCCAAAATTGTGAGGTGTAAATTTGTCATTTAACTTACAGTATAGCTTGGTACATGGTTGTATACATAAATACATGTACACATATATATACATATATATGTGTCTGTGTATAGTATATGTTTATAAATATATCATATACCAAACTAATAATATATGTATATATGTGTGTGTATATAGATATATATACATATATATATATATATGTATATATTTATACATTTACTTGGATACATATAAATTTAAATAAACTTATGTGGTGCCTGGGAAAATTTTAAAATTATTACCATGAATTTTATATCCACATATCTATTTATATGTATATATATATTTCGGGAACAATCCCTCATTGAGACATGTTAATTAAGTGGAAAATAAAGCCAAAATCTGTAGACACAAGTTTTTTATTTAATTTCTCGATCTTTCTAAAACATATATATATATATCTTAGAGAGCCTACCACTACCAACACAAAAATCTGTATGCCCACGAATGATGACGTTCCTTGAACTTGATGCAAGCAAAGTACATTATTTTTCTACACCAGAGACGCAGTTTGAAATTACCAACCTTGAAAGTAACGATTGGAAAATACAACACATAATCGAGCCAGATGCAAAGGTATGTGTACATTGAGGTGTTTGATTTGATTACGATATGCCTTTAAATTTTTAGCTAAAAAATATAAAACAGGATGAGAAAACCCTGTATATATCACAAAAAAAGTTGACACAAAAGTTTTGGATAATTTGTAGGCAAGAAGGTTCTTACGTGTTAAAATAAGAATGATCGTGAAAATTGTGGATCTTAAAAAAAAACATTTATAATAAATCTGAGCTTTTCACCTAAAGCTAAAGCCGCTATGCACTGAAGAAAAAAACAGAATGGAGTACAATATAGAATTTGTTTTGAAACAGAACACCGCAAAATCAGCTAAAGGCAAGTGAAAAATTAGGTTATTGTCAGTTCCAAAGTCGGTAAAGATCCCTGCGAGCTCTAATTTGGGGGATACGCAACCTTATCTCACAACGGACCGAAATCCTCGGGTAATGAGACACATTTCAACACTTAATTTATTAACAACAGAATAAAAATAAACTTATCTAAGCATAATTAGGGGGTTAAGGAAGCGACTCTTGCGGAGGAAGGCAGGATGAATGCAGAGGAATGGCGACTGTAAGTGTGGAGGAGGCAGCAAAAAGTTCAGCAAGTGACGAGGTGGTGACGCAGTGAGCAGCTCGAGCGTGGCTCCACTGGAGCTGGGAGGACGTCCAGCCTGCGGGTAAACCTGCAATGAAACATTGCGAGCGAGAATCGTTTAAATAATGTAGGGTTTCAATAATTCTCCTTTCAATAATTCTTGAAATAATTTAGGGAAAAAGTGGGAGAGGAAATTCGAAGCGGGCATGATTCGCTAGCTGAACTATCGGCACACGGGACTGTAGGAACACGAAATTATAGGAACACAAAAATATAGGAACACAGAATTATAAGAACGCATAATTATAGGAACACAGAAATATAGGAACACGAAATTATAGGAACACAAAAATATAGGAACACAAAATTATAAGAACGCACAATTATAGGAACACAGAAATATAGGAACACGAAATTATAGGAACACAAAAATATAGGAACACAGAATTATAAGAACGCATAATTATAGGAACACAGAAATATAGGAACACAGAATTATAGGAATACCGAATTGTAGGAACACAGAAATGTAGGAACACAGAATTAGGGGAGACAGAATTATACGATGTTGCTAGAAATAGAGACCCTATCAATTTTATAAAATAACTAGCTCTCTCGGATACAGCACTGGAAGAAACAAAACGAAAATTCCAATTAGATCTTCGAACCAACCAAATTTTTAACTAATTCAAACTATTCATCATTACAGTAAGGAGGGCGCCTGTAGAGGGATCCCTACCTGCTCACAGCGAATCGAATCTACAGCTCAAAAACCGTCTGCCTTTGCCTCGCATGCGACGGGTTTGAAAAGACAGGACGCCGGTGAAATGCTGTCTTCCCTACACTTATCATATCAACATCATATGAATATTACCCTAATTCAAACTGCAAAGATCATTGCAGAGGATGTAGTACCGGTTTCGTCGTTTACTGTGAGTAGATTCTAGGATATACAAATGATTTTTATTTGAAGAAAACTTCTAAATTAATGAAGAATCATATTTACTATAAATTGCGTTCCAATATTCTGCGTGATCCCAGACCGTTGAAAATTCCGCAAAAGGAACTAGCTTTTCAATTCAGTATGGAAACGTCACCAATTCTGATTTGAAGTCAAAGTATATATAACGTTATAGGCTTCCTATTCACTCCGGTTAGACCCAAAAATATGCTGACATTGGTACATGTCATCTGCACATTAAAATTTCAACTCTAGGTAGATAACAAATGAACAAAATTTTCTCAGATATTTTACGACTATATTCTTCATATATATTGTGTGTGGCTATGAGGGAAGAAAGAGACGTGAATAAACACAGGTGAGGTGATATTTATCACTTTTATTTGAGAAATGCGCTTGTTGGAACAAATGGTTTTAAATCGCCAATCATATTTTGGTTCTGCATTGGAGGTCATTTGTTCACAAGCTCATCTCAGGTTATAGGAGATGGAGCAAGTTTCCTGAAACGAAAGCAATATAATTATGTTGTCATTTGTTATATATTGACGAAGAAAGAAGATTGGTAGTATGGGCATCACGTGATATTCGCCTGTGGTTGCGGGAAATGACTTGCAGATCATTTCAAACAGCAGCGCTCGTGTGCCAACGATAGTGGCTCACCTAGAATTATTTCGCTATTTGAAAATTTGTATGTGCAGGGGGAACTTGTTCTGCAGCCGCGCATTTGAAGATTAAAGAGCTTTTTTTCATCCTAGGTCAGATGAACGGTGACCAAACAGGAAATCATTCCTCCCATCACGTGTTTTTTTTTGTCAAGCATGTTTCATCGTGAATATTGACATCTTGAGAATTGGCTTGATGCTGGAAAAATTATTCTGAAGATTTCATTGAATCAAAAATTACAGAAAGATTGCAATGAAAATCACGAACATGTGTTCTCGTCATAGCCGTGTGGTTTAAGGGCCTGTCTTTCCGTGAAGGCATCGAGGGTTCAAATCCTGGCTCTGGGTGGCGATTTTCTCCGTTGGGTATGGGAAAAAAATTCAAAGCACAATACCCCACTCTACCCAGGTGTCTGAAATGGGTACCGGTCTTGACCGGGGGAAAGCGTCATGGCGTCCTGGTGTTAGTAATAAGGCATTTGAAAAACCAATGTACAAAGTGATGTATATCAGGCTTGAATTGGAAATAAAGCATCTTTAGATGCCGATGTTTGTGTGGTTCCAGGATGAACTGTACTTTACACGTTCAATATACGTTTTCCGTAGTAGGTTAATTCAGAAATGCATAATCGATGACATAAATGAAGGAATTTTTTCCTCTATGTAGTGTATTAACAAACTCAAGGGTAGAACGCTCATGATTCAGTCATGACATGACTCTCACGACTGACCTTAAAATTACCATGAGGAGTTTTGAACTCATCAGCAATCGTTTAATTTGACGAGTAATGTAGAACAACAACATAGGTATTTTCAGTACTACTTTGTATTACAGTATGCATTTAATTCCCTATGTTAAAGAAATTAAGTGACGTAACACGCTCACCTAAATCATTTCGCTGGTAGAGAATTTTTATGTGCTGGGGAATCCTGTTTTACAACTGCGCATTTGAAGCTGAAAGAGCTTTTTTTGTCCCAGGTCTGATGGACGGTGACTAAATAGGGCATCATCCTCCACATGTGTTTGCTTGGAATAGTGGTTGAAAGAAGTTTAACGATATCGTGATTGCTCTGAGACAGGTACGTAGGAAGAGAGAGAGGAGAACCGAAAAGTTCGGATGAAAAAATATGCCGGTTAGCAGAAACAGGTTGTTTTTTCTTTGCGTGAAGAATCTAACTGGAACAAAATTACTTTAATCTTCATTCGATCTTTAGTGTTATCTCGTTTTAATTACGTTAGAAGGGGGAACAGGTTCAAAGACGCTGAACAGTGCACCTAATCTCTGGGTCTATGCTGAGCATGACTCCGAAGAAGGTGGAACGGAGCAGGTGTTAATTCAATTTTTCAGCTGTCCTTGAAAGTGTACTCGAATGTAGTCTAGACTCTGAGCTGCTCTCATACGTAGGCTTATGTTCGTTTCATTAGATGGGTTGGTTTCTTTCTTTTTCATGGCCTCAAGCGGCTTCAAAAGGCCGCCGATTCTCTAGGTCTATGATGTGCACTTAAACTTTGTGTTCATAAATTATTTTTGTGTCAAGTTTTTTGGCATTTGCTGCGCAGAGGATTAAATCAATCTAAGGGAGAAACTTTGTTTAACTCTTCCTTTTTTCCTGCGTTCTTGACTTTAGCAGCTCGGTTTCAAGCTGCGCCGGTCGCTCATGCATGCTGCTTGAATTAACAAGAGGTATTTATTTAAGACGTCCACTACTCAGCATCATACAATCACCCAACTCCACTAACCACGAGACCACAAAAGATATTCACTGGAGAAGATCATTTCGCAAGAGGAAGTTGCTAACATTTTTCTCGTAATTTTCTTAATTTTCATGCTTGTGTCCTAGAATCCGTGTGCATGTGTGTGTCTACATATGCATACATTCATGTATATGTACGTACATTCATAAATTTACCCACATCAGTTTTTGAAAAATTTCTTATCAAGCGACTTGCATTTGTCTTATAAACTTGTTGTGTGGGCTAAAGTGTGCTCTTTTAGGCAGTCAGTTCCTTTTTTTCATTTTTCATGCTCACTCGAAATGATATTTTTGAATATCTGCCGAAATAAGCAATTCTAACACTATCCCCTGATGTCATGAACTCTAAAGCTTATGTGTCATCTACATGTAAGCTGTCATAAGCGTTTTCAACCCACAAAGTTCATTCTCTTTGATGTTTTCATGAATATTAACAAGCGTTATTCAACCTCAATTAACAAGCTATGGGATACATTTCTTTGTCTTTCCTCTCTGTTTTAGAGCACGCATCAAACTGGACCGTCATAGTTCCCATGCCCATGTGTGTTTATCAATTACAGACATTTGCACCATATTTCGGAGATGATGGTATTTTTTTTTCTAATTTGAAACCCTGATAGGACATTTGTGCTTTCGTCAATTATATCCTAAAATGTTCTTGTTAGGCTTGTATGGTCCAAATTATCAAATAACTTATTGCGCTCTTGAATATATTATGACTACCCTATCTAGGTTCCTAATTTCACGTATTTCTCCAATTATATAGTACATGTCTTAATAGCCGTTGTAAAACAATCGTTGTCATGTTCTTGGCTCAGGTAGACTGTTTTGTGTCACTATTATTAGCATGGAAATGTCCTAAATTTGTTGCGTGGTTAAAGACTTTGTTTCGAGTCCCGTGATTTGAATACTAGTTTATATGTAAATAGGAGTGAGCATGACCTTGGAATTTTAGAGTCCCTTTTCATATTCACTCAGAAACAGTTTAAACAATTTATTTACCACAGGTGTTACAGAGGTAGAATGTTTCTTAAGTCTAGTACAATGGTCAAGTTTGCGTATAGCTACCTGTGGGCCCGTACAAGTTCAGCGACTTCTAGGGCATCCTAACATCACGTTATTCTAAGGTGTACAATAATGTTTAACCTAATTCACTTAATCTCGTTTCGCATTTGACTGATCAATGAGATAATTAACTCAATATTTGATGCTTCATTTTACAATATAGGTCAACCTCAATAAAGACATTAGTGCCGTGAAGTTATCAATTGCCCCCACCTACTGACGCAATTCTGTGTGTGTGTGTGTGTGCGTAAATGTATGAGTGTGTGTGTGTAAGCATAATGTGTGTGTTCACTGGGTGCATCTGGATTGGCGTGTGCATGTGTGAATTGTGAGTATGCAACTGTTTGTGCATGAATGAATACAAATTAGGTTTTTAGACATTAAGAGAATTTTGTGGAATTTACATATGTTTTTATTAGGATCTTTACGGATATTTAGGATGTTTCAAAAATGAAATTGATTCTATCAGATAGAAAGAAATTTTGTGTAGATCTTACTGACAAAAAACTTTACTGCTAAAACTGAAAAAAAGATCAACTACAAACTTAAAAAAATAGAGATTTAGGAATTCTGACCGATGATTTTTTTAAAACTAGTCGCTCTGTAAGATCTCAACTTGGAGTATTATATGTTTTGCCTAAAATTCATAAGCCTGATGTACCGCTGAGACCTATTTTATCTGCATGCAATACTCACAACTCTAAACTTTGTGCGAACTTAGTTCCAATTTAATCCCCATTTTGCAATAGTGAATATACCGTGCAAAACTCGTATGATTTTGTTCGCGATTTGTCACCGTTGGCAACATAAACAGTATTTTAACATGTAGCTATGATGAAACTTGAAACTTGAAATTGAGGGCCGACAGTGTCGGGGCCTTTGTAACGGCCTACGATTCCCTCCTCAATCCTCACAC
>JACJUY010003958.1:32353-64930 GCA_014220935.1 Platorchestia sp. MABIK | reverse complement strand
AAAGCAGCGTTTGTAAATTTTTATTCTGTTAGTGATTAATTTTAAACTAATAGGACCCGTGGAAATTCCACACGGATAATGTCATTCCTAAACTACACTAACCTAACTAATGCTAACCTAACCTATGCTAACTTAACATATTCTAACATAACATATCCTAACCTATCCTATCTTAACTATTCTAACCTAACCAAACCTATCCTAACCGAACCTATCCTGACAAAATGTCAAACATATGAATCAATGCATGTAAAGGCCATCTTTTAATGTTACACTGAGAAATTCGGTATCCATGATGCCGCAAACTCGGACGAAGCGTAACGGACGTACTAACTAAGGAAGGAACAAGCAGTATATTATATAGATGTAAGATGTGGATGAAAGATTTTTTCCAGATGTGGATGATAAACAAATATATTTATCCTAATAGTGTCTCCGATTAAAAGATTTTTATTTACTTGTGTACTTGTGAAACCCCTATCACATATACGGTCATTAAACATCAGTATGAGGGTGACAGAAAGACAAAAGAAGCGGACACCAAACAAATATATATACAAAAAAATACGCCAGGAGTATTATTAAGTAAGATCCTTGAGTCCAGAGACTTGTTAGATTATAAATTTCCCAGAGCAACAAAACTTCCCATTTGTTTCCAAATACTAAACTTATATTAAATTATAATTCAAAATGTAAACTAAACACACATATAACAGTAACAGTTTGTTTTATTAAAACACATTACGAGCATGGGAACTTTCAAAGCTGCAATGCACTTCCTAATCGTTAGGCACAGTACCCGTGTCCCAGCACCTGGGTGTGTTGAAGTTTGATGCTCTATCAACTGCATGATTGTGTCCTCAGTCAGTGTCCTAACTGAAATCATGAGCTAAATTTGTGACGAAGATGTAATCATTTGTTTGAAATTTAGTCTATGACGTGTGATTTTATTGGTTAACATCTGCTGATAATATCCAACAGTGTATGTTTATCGTTCGATTTTTTCCGCAAAATTTTTCATTTAAACGTTACCCAATAAAACAATCAAAGGAGGTCAAATCACAATAATATTTCACCCCCACTGTTAGCTACAACTAAGTATAATAATATTCTGGTGCTGAAATTCTGTGCCTTAGCTCAATAGTTCAGATTTTCACTGAAATACCTTAAATATTCTAATGAATGAAAAATCCAGAAGAAATAGTAATCTAACGTGTATTGAAATTATCGGTATATATTATTGTTCGTGGTCTAGAGGCTGCATTCTCAATCAGTACAAGACTATTAAGAACAAGTCAATTAAATCGCTTTTTGACATATCATCTCTTACTAGGTTGAACTTTGATCTCAACATTATCTTCAGACAAGATTGTCAGCAACTGAAATTTTCTAAGAGCCAAATCTTGGAAGATTCAGAAATGCTGGGTCCTGTAAAAAAAAGCAACAGTTTTAAATGTTAAAAAGAATAAACTAATAATTATTTATTAAAAACTGTTACATTTGAATGAAACCAATTTAAAACAGTTTTATTTTAAGAGGTTTTGAAAACAATATCACCTAACTGGCGTATTGATGCGGTTTGAATTCTTTTCAGACGTTTACCACAACCATCTAAATCATGTCATTGGAAGAACAATGATCGCTTTTGTTTTTGTTATCTTCAGATCATTGATACGTGTTGTCACGTGTTGGTATTGGTAAAATACAAGTTTGAGGCGCACCCACGATAAAAAGTTACGTAGAATTGAATCTGGGGAACGAGGAGGTCACCCAAGATTATCTTGCCGAGAGGCAAAAATACATGGAAAATGCGGAGACAAAACAGACTGTCCTGCGCTGTCATATCAAAATAAGATGCGGAGAGAAAAGATGATCATGACGATGAAACGCGGTGTATTTCCGGAAGCAACGTAGCGCCCAAATGATGGGCTCATCGTTCTTTGAAAAAACGTAAACATTAAAGCACCTTTTAGAAAAGCACGATAATTGCAGGATGCTCCACATTCTACTTCATAATGCTGAGAGGTACATTGATGAAACCTCTGCAACTATAATGTTAAGGTACGTTGCAGGTTAATTGACAAAATAAACGAATAAATAAAATGACATTTAAAGTACATCACAGAAATATAAAGCATATTTTGGTTTCAGTATCAGATTTTTATTTAAAGTTTAAAATCGTACCCGCTTCATTTCTACTAGATCCTGTGCATTGTTCCTAAATTCAACATTTCTTGAGTTTTACCTAGCCATTTGTTTTCATTAGCTAGAATAACATACACACATTTCCTGAAACAAAATATCAGTTTGTACAGTCAAATCAAACAAAAATAAAATTGATCAGCAAGGCAGCTGGATAGATCGAATGAGAATCATCGTTGAATAACAACGCACGGTAGTTCACCAGTTGCCCCCACAATGCAACTAATGCACGTGAAATGAACCATGATCTCACGTGAATGAGGCAACCACACCATAGTTGGACATACACAAGTTTTAATAGAGTAACCAAAAATAACCTTCAGAGTACTAAGATGTAATCATGGCATGCTAGAGTACAATAACATAATTTTATATTATTCTTTGTCTCCAATGATATTCTGCGATCCATTCAGGAATTAATTGTAGCAGTTGTAATGGAAATGAAAACCATCTGACGCTAAAATGCAAAGGTTTCTCCTAACAAAATCAGAAAATGAGTTGTGTCTGTCCCTCTTATTAGCCTCTGACAGTTACTTGTCAATTCCAATCACGAAATCAAATGATCGTTCTACTTTCGAGCCATGTGATTGTGAAAGTGAACCTTCGATTTCGCTCTTGAAGCAGTTTGACCTTACACTTATTCATAAATCAACACAATTCTTCAACAACATCATTATCGCCTCAAATGTTTCTTGGCTTTCTGTGTGCATAGAATTAGTTGAAAGTCGATCAACACAATCAAGCAATTCCTAAAAAGACATGATCTTACATAACGAGCGAGCAGTGGAAGGATTTTCATCGCAAAACAAAGCAATCACGAGTGGCAGGCAGTCGCGATCTGCATCGACCAGAGCTCAGTGAAATGTGGGCAGAAATAAGCTAGTGGCCGCCACTAAATGACGGCACAAATACAGTCTCATTTCTGTCCATGATCTCATTAGTGGCTTTCAACTCGGCAGAACTCAATTTGATGGAACGTTTTAACTAATTAGTTAACATCAAATCCATTTCCTGAAAAATGAATGCCATTAATTGTGAGAGCTCCCCTGAAAAATATCAGTGCTGTTCTGCTAGACAATGGGAACCATTCGATTTGTGTAATTCTTCGATGAGATATGATGGCTTAGTTGTAGTAAGCTTTGCGTACTGAAATGAGTTATGACCTAATTACAATCCTATTTGGTATATTTATGCAATTTCTGTGGATGGCACGCTAATATTACGAGTCTCTACATCTTTTCAGTTAAAATAACATCGGAACTAATGTTCTTCCTGTACTACGTCCTGAGCGAGTGCTAACACAAATTTGGCTTAACTTGTTTGAAAGGAAAAGCGATTTCAGTGTATTTATCAAAACTTTATTTCTGTTGAAATAGTCAGAGCTAGAATAATTCTTTACTTACCATATGTTTCCAATCTTATATGTACGGAATGTATTTTCATCACTTATGTCATGTAACAATAGAAGGGTCGGGTGCTTCTCTCAAGTATAGAATTTTACACAGCTTTCATCGAGGTGAATGCTAAAGATATTGATGGTGAGTACTGCAAAGTTTGGTTGTATGGAATTTTCAACTTTTTCAATTCATTAGTGTCACAGTGTACATTCAATTGTACTTTCTTCAATGTACAATTTAAGAATTAAGCAATTTTAATGAACCCTTTATTCCTCATTTTTGCTCATCGCCTCTTCCCATTTAGCAGAGAAGGTATTGATTCCACTTAAACAAAATTCAAATGCTTTTAGTTGATGAAATTTGTTCGAATGCTTTTCATCGATTCCTCTTCAGAATACTTTTTACAATCTAACTCATTTTGTAAGGAATGAAAACGATGAATAACACTCGATACGAGGTCTGGAGTTAGTGGAAGGAACATACGACCAGCCTAACTATATATTTTCTCAGATCTTTCCTTCTATAAGAGGCCTTGCGTTATCATTAAGAGCACAAAGTGGTATCTGTAGACAAGTGGGAGCTCTTTATTATAGGCTGGCTTAGACACGCAGAGACTCTATTAATTAACAGAACTTTACATTAAGTGTTTGATTGTGCTTAACGCATTCATAATAAATAACATCTTCTTTCCAGTTCATCACGTGTTAAAAGACGAAGAAAATTGCTTATCATATTTACTAAAACACTCGCTACACAATTTGATATCATTGACTATTTATGAAAAGCAACGTTTCGATGTACGAACATCATCTTCAGGCGGAAAAATACACAGTAAATTTTACAGTCGCAATAGTAAAAATGTAGATCAAACGCAAGACAGAATTAGACGATTTAAAAAAATTAATAATCACATTGCAAGATGAATTAAAAACGATAAATTTGTACACTAAGAATACTGATCACGAGATGGCTAGTTGAGATTGAGCAAAAGTAAGATGTTTACGGCACGAGAGGCAAGGGCAAAATGAACGATCAAGCGGGTATTTCAAGCTTCTAAGCTACAGTCCTATTAAATAGTTTTTGAGCAAAAAGTCGGTAACATTTTCATTGAGGGCCGGTTTAAATTTATGGATATGTAATGCTTCTCTTATTTGAATATGTTCTTTTTTAATTACATGATTTGAAATTTTAGCATTTGCACTAAGATCTTCATTCGAGGGCTTAAAACTCTGGTACTTGTGCGCAGTCCATCTTTGTTTCAGGGTCATTCTAGTCATGCCAATGTAACTTTTATTTAGAGACTTACATTCTCTTCTGTCGCATTTAAACTGATAAATCATTTTGACTTTCTCTAGATCACCAACTCTGGATTTGGTAATATTATTCTTTTAAGGAGATCGCTGATTTTACAATTTTTGCAATATACACGTACTTCAATAGCAGTTTCCGGATCTATAGGCTTTCCCAACTTTTTAACAATATTTCTAAAACCTTGTTCGTCATTTTTGTAGTTCTTGTGCATGTGATTTTCGTAAAATACATTTTTTTGACGTGTACAAGGTCCAGGACTATTCTCACTAGGCAAAATTTTGATAGAAAAGTTGTTTATTATCCTGTCAACCAGAGTATTAGGAAAATTATTTTTATTCATTAGCAATCTTTTAACTCGAAGAATTTCTTGAAGAAGACTTGCCCAGTGTTAAATATTCTTATTAGTTTTTATTAGATTTGATAGGCTGTTCTGTTTGACGCCAATAGCTAGATAATTATTGAGGCTGGTCCTTCTTGGGAGCCAGTAATAGATTATTTAGGGGGGCGAGTCCTGTTCGGCCAGATTTGAGAATTATTTCGACTGGTCCTTCTTGAGAGACAGTTGATGGATGGTTTAGGTGCGCGAATCCTGTTCGGCCCTATTGATAATTCTTAAGCTGGTCCTTTTTGGAAGACAGTTGATAGATGATTTTAGGTGCGCGAATCCTGTTCGGCCCTATTGATAATTCTTAAGCTGGTCCTTCTTGGGAGCCAGTTTTCTTCTCGGGGAAGATAATACTCGGTTTATTTCCAGAGTTTATTGGCAAGAAAATAGTATTAGTTGCAGCAGATTTCGATAGCAGATCAGGCGGTTCTGAAATTTTTTAGGAAGCTTTTTCAGTCGCTCTCCGTTAGGCTGTTTGAAATTCCAGAGAGCGGACCAGTTGAATTTAGTTGCTCTGTCGAATTTCGGACAAGCCGGATTGAAGGGGGTTTGAAGAGTACCTGTGTTTGAAGAGTACCTCAGTGGGAAAGTTAGTGTTATGACTCGAGGAATTTCTAACATCGGTATTTTAATCAGCGCACAAACTAATTGCAGTAAAAATTTTCAAGTGCAATATTTACGTGAAGATAACGAACACGATCGCATGTGCTCATGGATTACATGTTTTTATGTCAAAAATGAGTCTCGTAAAAAGAAGTTAGATAAAAATTGGTTTGATGTAATGACAGTATCACATAACTATTACACTATGTTGAATAAATGAATGTAAATTTCACAACAAATTACCATAGAAATAGCTTCAATTAATTTCCATCATTCGCCAAACTTCCATAAAAATTGCAATGTTTGGGCAATATGCTGATCATAATGAGAATTTTTCGAGCAAAAATAATCAGGTGAGTTCAATATGGTCATGTGTTTAAAAATGAGTTCATGTGATCACCACAAGATGGTGCCCCGACCACGGCGGGGCTGCTGCCACACTTGACTCGCAGAGACGTCTGCGGTGTTGTACGCTCTGCAAGGAACTTGGCTGGGACGATCGAGTTCTAATTTCTGTCGTGATTTCTTGAGTTTTCCCACGATTTTTGACCACGCTAACTGTTTTTTTATTAGGATCAACTATTTCTGTGACTAAATTCGTTTGCTATATTAAGTGTAATCCGTCACCTCAGTAGACACCGTCATTGTCCACTCTCTGTGTATCGAACAGTTTCAGTCTCCAGCTTAATCAGTGTCAGCAATTGCTCTGGTTGGATGCCTGATAGGCCAGTTTAATTGTTCTCTGATTTTGTCTTATTTATATTACACCACAATGCTATGGTAACACGACCAAAAATTTGATTTCAGATGCGACTGTGAACATTTACTAAATAGTTTTAGTTGCACTAACCTAAGATGGAAAAATATTTGTGCCCGTATATCAAATAATACCACTTCTGTATGTAGAATTTGCATGCCGGTAAAAGTACATGAAGCATTTTTACCAACAAGATGTTCTAAAATAAGTTTTTAAATGATGACGCTATAAATAATCATAGTGTAAATGATGTCGCTAGTTTTGATGATAATGCTGGCAATAATGATGGTGATGGTTATGATGATGGTTATGATGATGATGATGATGATGGTGGTGAGGATGTTGGTGATGTTGATGGTGATGATAATTATGGTGATGCAGTCATACGAACTTTGAGAGGATGATGAAGTATCCGTGGCTGTATCGCGTTCTGTCCAACAATGAAGGTACCGTTCAATAGAAGAACCTCGAAATGTTTAACAATGAACCTTTTTTTTCTGCTACAACAGCTAGTATTTGGAGCAACAATATTTTCACTTGACACTTTTGCAACAGCAAAGTTCGTGATGTTGTTTCAAAGGCTTTTATTTCCCATTTATGAGCGGCGTTGTCCCATTTTACCGACCCGTTTTCGGATGGATATGACTCGCTGTTTTTCACTGGGTGTGCACTTCGCGTACTTCAGTGATGAAAAAAGTCAACAAAGAAACGTTAATTTCAGTCAAAATATATTATTTTATTTGGACGGCATTTCAAGTCACTCTGCCAAAAACATGCAGACAAAAAACATAATCTGCAATATTTTAAAAAGTCCCTGACCTCTATTTCTACCTTTCGAGCGTGTTGGCTACTCACAAAAATTTCATTTTAACAGCAGCCAAAATATCACTGATCTTTGTTCTCTGCTCATCTTGGGTATATAATAAATTTAAAATATGATAAATCATTGAAAAAAATTCTTTTAAATTTTGTAAATTACACAAAATGATAAATCACTGGAAAATATTCGTTTAAACTGGAAAACTTTGAAGTTAAGTTATCAGTTGCTCATGACGGTTGGAAGGTTTGAACATGTAAGGTAGGTACATCAAATTCATCAACTCCCTTTCGTCGTTGATTAGAAAGCTTGGGATCGAAGCATTTGTACATATTTTGAATAAAGATTTGGATTAATCTCATTGCTGTAACACTCACAGGAGTGGGAAAAAAGAGTGGCTTCGTCTGAGAAAGATTTTTCGAATTTACCATAAGTTATTTTCATTAAGAAAACAAAAATCGCATCCTTACCCCTTCCAGGTATGACTTGCCTGTCCTACACGAGAATAACGCCGTGGAGGTCAGTAGTCTACTCTTTGAGTCTACTTTCAAAACTTTTTTCAAAGCAGCTCCGCGTTGTAACTTTTGACTCAAACACCGTGGCTCATATTTGCGTTGAAATGATACAGGGTGATCAAACATGAGTGACAATTTTGAATACAAAATCTGGTGAACTCAACATCAACACTAACATCACCAACGTTTTTCCAGCTCTCCACACAGGGTGCTTTTGTTATTCTGTAGATATGATGCAGCATGCATGGAATATGTTGCAGTTTTTGAGTCATTTGATGCAACTCGACTTCAAAAATGGCTGCCCCTGCACACCAGAAGTTCAGCTTCAGAAAAGATTCTCCCTTCTTTGCCGAAGAATCTTTCCTGAAGCTAAACTTCTGGTGTGCAGGGGCAGTCATTTTCAAAGTCAAGTTGCATTAAATGGCTCAAGGAGTGCAACATATTTCATGTAGGCGGTATCATACCTACGGTATAATAAAACCTCCCTATGTCGAATGCTGGAAAAACGTTGGTGATGTTAGTTTTTTGCTCAGTTCACCAAATTTTGCGCCATTCAAAATTGTCACTCATGTGGGTTATCTGACACCACTTTTAATTTATGGTTTCCTTTTGATGTTAAGGTTAGGTTACGTTAGCTTATTTGAATTTTTATTAATTCTCATTATTTTTAATTTTTGTTTTGTTTCAGGTCAAAATGAATCTCTGGGGCCTTCCAAGAACTAAAGAGGAAGGTTCCAGAGATTCATTAAATATACATATACGGATAGTAGATGAATTACATTAGAAATAAATCTAAATCAACAAGGATATCTACTCACATGACAAATCCATTCATACTGTCCAGAACATCAATTCGACATTCATAAAACAATTAAAATTTTCACTTTTTCCTCTAAAAACACTTTTTCCCCTAAACAAGTGGCTACAGATAACCCACAAGTGCCCTCATGTTTGATCTCCGCGTAGAATCATTTGGACTCTTTTCCAGATAAGCCCTGCCGCTAATGCAACACATAAGTTTACCCATTTGTAACTTTCGAAATAATGCACCTATCGACTTCAAATTACTCTCAAACGAATTGATGTCGTAATCTTTTGTTTGAGAGCAATTTGAAGTCGATAGGTGTATTATTTCGAAAGGTACACGTGGGTGAACTTGTGTGTTATGACAGCGCGCGAGTCAAATAGGTATATTCAGAAATTTATGTAGTCTACAGAAAACCGTTTCCGTACCGTCTACGGTAAAAAAAATGTTCCAATCTTCCGTTTGAGAGTAATTTGAAGCCGATAGGTGCATTGTTTCGAAAGTTACTAGGAGGTGAACTTATGTGTTGCATTAGTGTTGGGGCTTATCTAGAAAAAATCCATCATTTGTTTTTGAAACGTAATATCAGAGTAACATGTATAATATAATACTAATAACATTTTTTTTCATGTGCTGCCCCTTTACTTATTTCTTAGGATAAAATGAGGAAGAAATCTGAGCTTTAAGCGGTACCTTGGTCGCGGTTCATTGTCTTTAGGTAACTCTAGTTACCGGGTTCTCTATCGTTGAATGCAGGGAAAATTCATGGTTAGGTTAAGATACATTGGGTTGGCTCAACGCACGTAAAGGTAGCCTGGTTCGAGTTAGGATATATAGTTAAGGTTAAAATGATATGATTGGTTAGGTTAAGCTAGGACAGGTAAGGTTAGTTAAGCTAAGAATAGGTTAGGGTACGATCAGTTGTGATAGGTTCTATTCTAGTAGGTAAAAAAATGACAGGATATTTTTCACGGATCCAGATAGTTAAAACGATGTTTTTTTCTGGCACCTCTGCATAAACGGACGCTCGTAAAGTTTTTTACTGAAGAAAACTGAAAATACCCAAAATTTGTGTTTATTTCAAACGCCACACGCAATCGGGACGAGTATTCAAACGTTTATTTTTACCGTCAGATAACGCAGGAACAAAATACACAGTCCTGCCTTGAGAATTTAATTCCCTTCAAATTTTGCTAATTTCCCAGCGATTGTTTTTTTTCAGTGATTTTCCATTAAAAAAGTTCGATTTCTGACTGGACAGTTCTGAATTGTTCTTCCCAAGATGCGAGCTCTGGTTAAACAAAGCATAAAAGACCCTGTAATAAGAGAATGAGAGCTTCAGATGTCACTTGCGCCAAAGCAACTATCATAAATTTTACTGTCATTGTGTTTTTCAATTACTATTATAATAAATTTTTTATCTAAATAATTTATAGTACCAATTATAAGTTTATCTCTCACATTGTATACATAATTTCGAGTATATAGGGAAAAAAGTGCTCATTGTATTAGTTTTACTGTTTCAGTGATGGGACCCACGCAACCAAGGACCTGCATAGAGGCCAGCTCGAGGTCCCCTGTCTAAAAAAGAGACCCAAGGAAACTTTTGCGATTGTGCGTCGATTGAATGGAAATAACAAAATTGCTTACTTATTTAGTTTAGATTAAATAACATACCATGAGCTAACGTACAGTGATCGCAGAAAATTTATTGTTTATGTAAAATTTAAACTGATAAGATTTCGGTGCGCAATGAATTCGTTGAAATCACGAAGTGCAGTTAGCAAAGAAATTTCATACATGGAATTGTTTTAGTGACTCATAAAAAAATGAACGCTAGTGTGATTACGATCTCTTAATATCTCATTACATATATAAACTTGAAATTAAAAGTCAGTTTTCATTTTAGATTCAAATCAATGATTTTCACAAGATCGTGATTAGAAAAAAGGGGCAAAAATGATCCAGCAGTTCAAATAAACGGACAAAATAACACTTTTAATCCTCAATATCATTGAAACCGTCGGCTGAGTCTAAGATTTTGCATGAATAAATTGAGCCTTTTCAAATAGAACCTTGAGACATCAAACTTCATTCCTCCTTTGATTGTAAGCTCATTACCATCTCTGCTAAGGCTGAAAAAAAAAATCATGATGCTCCACGCATGCTGGACAGCATGTTAGCATTTTGTCCGTAAGGAAGCTTTCACTTTACGCCCAATTTTGTTTCATTCAGTTTCATTTAATCTAGGAAAGTTCTTAATTATGGAAGGTTAAATCGATAGAGAAAGCCCTTAATTGGTGAATATCGTACATCAACATAAAACACGAGGATTTCTGAAAAATTTGTTTGTATATATTGTAGCAATGATGTTCGAAATTGTATATGAAGGTATTCTAAATTTTTACTCTACTCTTAGAAAATATTTTTATATTTTACCTTTGAATGAACCCTGAAATAATGATCTGTAGAAAGATAAATTGAAATTTGGAGACAAACAAAACGAAGGTGATCCTTAACCGTGAACGAAGGAAAAAAGTTTCTACAGATTCTGAAGTTAATTGAACCATGACGTCACGACACTGGGCATTTGTAAACGCGAGCTGTGTAAAAATATTTGGTACACCTCACGAAGAAAAACAAGTAACGTAAGACATACAACAATGCATTGATATTGGAGTACACGCACGTATACTGACAATTCGTAAATAAAAGGGATTAGATCGTCCCCTCTAATTTAGCGACCAGGAATTACAGTCCTAACCAATTTTTCCAGCGATTCCTTTTGAGAATTCTGCCCGCCGACAGCCCCTGTTTTTTCTTGAACAAATCTATGAGGCATAATAGGCTCGCAGAAATTTCAAAATATACTCACACAAACTCTGCCTGGATACACAATCGCTACGCACATTATCACGATGTTTCAATTTTATCTCAATTAATTAGTCGGATGATTGATCTGTCAAGAAATTGGCCGACCAAATATTTACCGCTTCACAATAGAGATCATACATACAGCAGACCACAATCAATCACCCTTAGTCACTCTTAGTCACTAGGAGGCGAGAGAGGCATCACTGGCCCCACCAGAACTGCCCAGATCAGTAGCTGCCCAGCACAACCATCTTCCACAGTCATGCCCGACAGCCAAAGCTGGTTTACTCCGACCGCTTCATTGAGTGCAGCCCCTCCCCCCCGCATAAGACAGGTCAACCTCATCCTGCGCAGGCAGACGTCCAGTGACAGCGTCAGAAAATAGAATTACCTCCTTATGCACTGCTTCCACTCATTCTGTCTGCAGTAATCCCTCTCGCCACGTCCACAGTCAGACTCCTCTCATACAGAGCACGTTTCACCCCATCCATCCAACTCATCCGTGGCCTAACTCGCACTCTAATACCGCTCACTTTCGACGTATAAATCTTTTTTACCAGCCGCTCAACATTCATTCTTTCAACATGCCCAAGCCATCCAAGCACTCTTTCATCCACCCGCCTGCTCATCTTTCGTGAGATCGTGAGTTACTGAAAAAGATCGTGACTTACTGAAATGTTGAACTGTAAGACCGTGGATTCTATCACAGGGATTGCTACGTTTGAAGGTGCACAGAAATTTCTCAAACCATATTCAGGCAGCTTCATTTGCCTTAGAGATAGCACTCAAATGGATAAATAAATAGAGCACGGCAGGGCACTGGGTGCGCTAATATTTCATTTGCCGAAAAAAATGAGCACGATTCAGACAGTACGAGACACGATGATATCAATCATAATTTTGCATTTCTCTTAGTGTGCTCTTTAAGATGCCCACTCAGCTAGTATATTTCTGACATCAGTTTTCGGACTGATTACTTGATTCCGGTGTGCCACATTGTTGTCAACTCTCAAAGATTGAAAGGCTCGCGGTGGACTTTACAGTTAATTGTGCATTTCCTTTTGCAAATTGAGATGATTTGTTTCGATCCCGTTGGTTGAAATAAAAGGCTGCGTAATGAGTGTGTATTCCCAGAGATGCACGTCTCAATATTTTCAAACCACATGTTCAATCAACTCTCGAGTGATCAATTGTTAATTATGTCTTTACGTAATAGTTTTTTTTTCTTATATTATCTAACTATTCGCCAAATCCATTTTAAACAGCAAAGGTTTTTCTAAATAATTCTAAACCATAGTTAATGATATTCCTGTGATTAAGCAGTGAAACATAGACATACACGAAATAATTTGGTCAAGGTTACAATCGATAGTTTGTCATGTATTTTGATAAGTTATGACATTCATTTACACCGAATTAGGAAAAGGAAAACTCTTTTTTTAACTTTTAATTTACTAACTCTCTGTGTAAAACTGGTTACTCGTTAAACTTCGAGTACGAGAAGCACCATTTCTCTGAACGTATTTCGCGCAAAGGCGAGACTCGAACAAATGAAACAAAGCTAAACTATGTAACACTCTATACTTGAAGCCTTCAGCTGTTAATGATACACTAATGGGAGCCACTGTTACAAAAGTACTAGAATGGCTGATGACGTAGAATTAAATAAGTCGAATTTTCTCTAAAAATATTGACCTTAGCGTGAGTCTTGCATTTGGCCTGTTGTGCAGTGCACTTACTTCAACTGCAGCTTTTCTCCTTCGCCGAGATCCGGTGAAGATTTTCAGGGGCAATTTACTGCGTCTGCTTTTCATAGGACCGAGCTCTTGCGCTCCCTAATAACGGTAAACACAGCAATTCACGACCCTTAGAACACCGATGCAACTGCCACAAGTCGAGCCTGCACCGCCGGCCGTTACATTGCTGCCGTGGCTGTCGCGAGACATTCCAGTTTGCCGCGAAAATAAAGCGCTGCAGTGTCTCTGGTAAGTGAGTATATATGCTGCGGATGGTCCTAGGGCGGACAAAATAGTATGTATGCAATTTCTGCTAAGGCTGAGAACACTATAACGTTTCAAATATGCAATTATAACTTCCATCGATATTACGATACAGTATTCTTGAATGTTTTTTCTAAATGTTGGAACAATAAGCTCTAGCCTACCTCGAAAATTCTCAGCTGGATTATTCAGCTTGTGTTGAAAAATATTCTTCCATGACTTTTTAAAGAGCGTTTCAAAGCCTCCACTGTTGGTCTGTGAGAAGAGCTCAAGATTCACTATCCAGAAGGAGCAAAGTCGAAAATTTATTGAGTTGAGATCAGGCGTTGGAGAGTGCTACACTTCGTTGCTTCAAAAACGTTGGAAAATAGTCCTGACGCCACTGTGTGTCCTGTTTGATGAGCGTGAAGGTACAACACCCCGTTGGAGAGTGAAAGGTTTGTTTCTGAAATGCTTTTCATTTTTCTGATAGTCATGAGCTCAAATTTGTTCCAGGTATGAATTATCG
Organism: Platorchestia sp. MABIK; assembly: GCA_014220935.1. Taxonomy (NCBI): domain Eukaryota; kingdom Metazoa; phylum Arthropoda; class Malacostraca; order Amphipoda; family Talitridae; genus Platorchestia; species Platorchestia sp. MABIK. The sequence goes on along the minus strand of JACJUY010003958.1, from coordinate 50,756 downwards.
TTCAATTCTGCTCTTCGGTGAAATAAATCATGTATTTCTCTATTTTTCGAATGTCAGCTCACAGCGTGATCCATACGTCTGAAGACTAATTTTTGAATGTCATCAATGTCAAAAGAGTTTCCCAGTGGCCTATCGTTCTGGCAATAACACTCTCATTGAACTTCCTCTTTTGATGGATTAAGTCCCTAAACAAAGATCGACCTTGATTGAGTTTTCTTGAAAAAATTCGTCGGTGTTTACATGTAGATTTATTGGCAGCTCCTTAACCACATAAATCACATGGCCTGTGCACCACGTGATCAGTGTGCAGGACCGCGTCATGAAATTGTTTTTTTCGAACGGTGTGTTAAGGAACGTACCTAAAACTACACTAATGTGCGCTGTACAACCACTGCTCGTAACCACGGGTGACCTGGGAGCAAGCTTCCTGTGCACATAATGCGTTTTAGGGAGCGCAAGCTGCAAAGCGAGCTTTACGAAGCATGTCTCGGGACGATCAACACACACAGCTTCGCTCTCTGTCACAACTCTGAGCTCGTTTGCATAATTTCACGCAGCTTTGGCCATGTTTAAGAGACGTCTCTAGCCTACCGACGGTCCGGCCAAATTTTTCCTTCACAACCGCCTCAGAAAAGCCAAGAGCATCAAATGGAATTGTTTAAAAGCAGCACCGCCACCACTCGCCTAAGGACCGCTTCCTCAGCTGTAAGAAAGTTCATGGCTTGATGCTGAGATGATCGTTAGAGTGCTTTAGTCCTATAAATTGACCCTCTTAATTACCATTAGACTGTTGAGGATATCTCAGTGCTGAGTTTAGATTTGGCAAACAAGTGCGTACATTCAATGAAGTTAAAAATGAAAATTCTCGAAATGATTTCATGGTATACATTGATCGATACTGGCACTGGGTGTAAGACCCCGCACGCTCTGAAAGATGAATGCCGACCAGCCAAATTTAGATGAAGGCCCAAAAAAGTGAACACTGAAACATCTCCCTCATGCATACTTTCATTTCACACAAAAAGCCTGTTATTTTCTTATAGTCACAATTGGTTTCAAGGTTAGGCCAATTATTTTAGATAGATATTGCGTAAGCTTATAACATGTATGGCGTCTTCTATGAAGACGCTGAAGTGTTTTACAAACTTGGTATATAAAGGTATTGACATTTCTGTGCTTCTAGAGTCACACGACAACTTTTAAAGAAAACTTCCATTGATAACAATGCGAAAATTCATCAAAAACGTCTAAAACAATTGTTGATATGCAATTCATAAGTTATTTCGCATTTTTAAGATGAGTAATAATAACAGGAAGACACCTCCAAGAAAATATCAAAGTATAAATCGTTGGGACACCACTCACTGCCTCGACTTCGATCAAGACGCGACTTTTCAATTGCCAGTCTAACTAGGAGGTCTCCTTACCCGTAGATACATGTTCTAAATCTAATGACATCATGAGTTTTGCATTTTATCTGACCTGAAATGAGAGAATGCCATGTGACAACCGTAGAAAAAGTGATATGGAATCGTGAAATGTGTTAAATTCCAACCACGGACCGAATGTCTACATCTTCTAATCTCACTGTGCAATACTCAAAAAAATGCTCTAGATCTGTGGCCACTTTCATTAGGAAAATGACGTGGGAAATTAATATCTGGCATTCTTTTTGCTGAAGGAGGCACGTTTTTTCAGAATTTGTGGCTGTAGAGAATTTCAGCAAAAAAAAAAAGCAGAAATGGATTTCCAATGTCATTTTGCATAGACAAATGGCCACAGATCTCTTTATATACTTTTTGAGTGCTGCATAGGCTTGTCATTGTGTGTTTGTATTTAATTTAATTTATCGTGTAATACTACATAATTTAAAGCTTGATTTTAATATTACCTCTTCTTTTGGATTTTATATGTTATCAACAATGAATGCAAGATAGTGCAGAACTAATCCAAACAGATACTGCTCTATATGCGAAGAATTAATATTTGTAAAGAAAAGCACAGCATTACACGCCAAATCAAGAAATTTTACAAGCGTACTTTCATTGGGACATGGAAACCAGGATAAGTCATGGGCTTCTACTGTTTGTTGCCTTACATGCTTGAAGACATTGAAAAAATGTCTGGTGTACAGGAAAAAATGTTTCCATGAAGTTTGGTGTGCCAGTAATCCGGCGTGAGCAGAAAGGTCACTCTAATGACTGCGATTTCTGTCAGCAATACTTTACAGGCTGTACTACAGCAACAAAATAGAAATACATTGTTTACCCAAATTTGCAATCAGCAATGCGCTCAGTAGAGCACTTAAAATTTATACCTATGCCCAAGCCTACAGATCAAGAAATGCGGAGTTTCAGCAGTGTAGATGAACATTCCTGAATATATGGAGCCTATCCAGGAAGCGGAAGTACCTCCGTACCATTTTCTCAAGAGGCTCTAAATGACTAGTGTAGGGATTTTATTTAACCAAAGACATAAGTGAGTTTCTGGCATCAAGGATTCAAGAGCGTAATCTTCTTGAGAAAGGAGTGAAGATAACGATGTGCAGAAAATGTACAGCGTACAGAGAAGCTGCTCGCATTGTTCACCATGATGAATGACTCACATATGCTTTTGTAATGACATCACTGAACTCTTTGAGCAACTAGAAATACTATGCGATAATACTAACTGGCGACTTTTCGTAGATGCATCCAGGGACAGCGTCAAAGTCGTTCTGCCATACCACGGTAACACTCTGCTATTTGTTATGGCCTATAGCGCAACCATGAAAGAATCATTTGAAAATCTGAAAGCAATTCTAACACGAAAACTGTATACTGACCATAACTTGTATATCTGTGCAGATTTGAAGGTTGTAGCCATTCTCACAGGTCTTCAGCTTGACTATGCTAAATTTTGCAGCTTATGGAACTCCAGAGCTAGAACTTAACATTATGTACGGAAGGACCGACCGATCTGAGATGACATTGAGCAAGGAAAACATAACAGCACGCACAAGTCACTTGTGAAAACTGATAGCATAAATTTTACACCTCTGCATATTTAACTTGGTTTGTTTAAACAATTTGTGAAAGCCCAGGACAAGGATTCCTTCGCATTTGCATTTCTTGCCGAAATATTCCCTTCCCTAAGTCAAGCTAAAATTAAAGAAGGTTTCTTCATAAGTCTCCAAGTTTGAAAAAGTTGCACTTGACATGGAAATGCAGCTGATTATCTTACTTTTACATTAGATCTCTTTCAAAACCAGAACGATACCGAAACTATATACGTATTTTTCAGAATGATGCATGAAACACACGGATGAAGGTCAGCATTATCCGCTTTTTTTCTGGATAGTTCGCAGGCAATGATAGAAATTTTACGAACTATAGCATGAAGCTTGCTCTTGAGTTGAATATTTTTGAAATATCGTAAGCTTAATGTCATAAGTTCCAGAATACATGTGTACGGAAAAAGAGATCACCTGTAGGTACTGGCAGGGGAAAGTCGTGTCTTGATTCAAGGCAGTGTGAGCTGCATTAACGAATTTTCATTTTATTTTGTTTTTAGTGACACACTTATGCAGTGCGCATTCTGATTTAATCACTGATACTTTTGTTTCCTCTCCAAGCATTCAATTTTGAGAAATTGGATTCATAAAAAACAATTAAATTTAAAACATGCGGTTAATTAGAATAAGGAAACGTTTTTGTTGTGTTTGTAACATTAATGACTTTACAAACAGTAATGTGGTTATGATATGGTTATGGTTTTACTACATTACGAACAGTTAAATAGTTGTGAATGTAACCGTATGATTTTAAATGTAATTGTTCGTATTTATAGAACATAACAGTCCCTACACATATCAGAGGAAGTGATGCTATCATTTTCAAAACTCAAGACTCAGGGGACACCTTATCATCTAAGCTTTCCACAATAATATGAGAAAATTCTGTACAATGCGCTAGTTCAAACAGATGCTCTCGTATAATTTCATGAAAGAATGTGAACTGTCAAAACGCTAAGATTTGAAATTTCATATTTTTGGGGCTTAATTGAAAGCACTGTCTGCAAGCATCGACTTTGAAATATAGCTATAATTCATTGATGCAGAATAATTTATTCACAATTATTGTTCACTTATTTATGCGATAAAATGAGAAATTGTACTTTTTCACGCATTAAAAATCTGCTCTCACGCTCGTGGATGGTCTTGTTATTAATCGATTTAAAAACTTAACATCCACTTTTTCGGGAAGGCAAGTTTTCTTCACGTAATTAATTTTCTAATAAAGGAAAGTAATGTCTTCATTAGAGCAATTAGGAATTGCATCTAAAGAAAATAGCTGCTCCCACACGTCAGCTTTGGAAAAAAATTAAATCCACTCATGAAATTTGGCTGAATTCTAGAAAGTACTTTCAAGGCAGGGAATCTCAATTGCATAAAATCTCTTTCTTAACATTCATTTCTCAGTGATCATAATCATTATTCAGTTGCCGGATTATTGTCATTTCTCGAAAATTCGCTTGAGTTACTAAATCACAGGTTATTTAAGTATTGAAAATCATCAAAGGTATACTTCAAATATCAAATCACTTGAGTTCAATCTTGAATATATCACTCGTTTGAAATAGAATAAAGACGCCGAATTATTACAGTAAGATTTTGGTCACCCTAACAAGTGGCCGTGAAATGGCAAAACTTGAGTTCTGACACTCATTCACAAAACGCTCAGCACGCAGCTGCCGTGAGTATGAGGGCGAGTCAGAGGGAGAAAATTGCCATTCACACGTAAATTGTGCGCTGTAAAAGTTTCCAGTAGAAGAGAGACATAAATGGTTATTAAGATATTAAAGTTCAATGATCCATGATTGCTATACTAAAAGATCATAACCATTATAATTATAATTTTAAAGACATAGAAGCTCGACAGAGAATTGCGATCAAAAATGAGAAAACAAACCCAGATGAATGTTCAACGCAGATTGAGAACTGGAATTGGAGTTGGCCTGAACTCCAGATAGCAAAATAATTTAATTGACGATGACAGCTTTCGCGTAACCTGGATACGACCTACTATCGTCAAATAATTTAGCATTTTTAATAATAAATTTTACGATAGAAGTGCTTCTAAAAATTTTCGAAGTTGATTTTTAGTAATGGATTATATATATCAGTGAACTGAACTAAACTGAACACAACGCAAAGTGCAACTGATGCTTAAATTAATGTCATCTGCCGAAAGTCTCGTGGAGGCTCGTGATTGCTCAAAATCAAACAAGGTCTTTTACAACACACCTACTTTCTTACGCATGCAGCTCCAAGAGCCTCCTCACGGGAATTGTATGGCCGTCTAACTGGATGTGGGTAATGTAGGAAAATGCCGACCTTTGTGGTGAAGACCTACCGTAGTAAGGTCTGTTGCGCTGGAATTATTCCGCTCCTCCATATTAGCGCCTAACTTATCTACAAAATACCTTGAAGAAAGCAATGAGTTATAAGATACATCTCATGATTTTACGCATGGACCGTAACTCAAAATTCAGAGCGGAAGTTCCGGACGCACCTTTTTCAGGCAGTGTTTAAACGTCATTACGAATCTAAAATGATACTGAAATTAACAAAACCAAAATATGTTCATTGAATTAACATCCACAGTTGTGGAAGTTAAGTCTTTCTCATCATACTGTTCGTGACATCTCTAATGTTATATGTGTGATTAAATCAGTTAAATCATTACTGTTAGTTGAACTGAATCCAATTACGAAATCGACTAGCATTGTGTCCTGACACGACATCAAACGTATTTTCAATCCTGGGACGTCTAGCCATCAAAGCCATCGCGAGTGTCTGCTTCTCTGCTCCGAGTAAAATACGTTCTCCCTCGGCCAAACGAATTAGCAAATTGAGCAATTGAAGAAAGCCATATTGAAGAGAGTATATCAATGCCAGGCATGAGGAAGACCAGCATCATTTGTTGGCAATATTTTCTGAAGTCCATCCCAGACAAAGTCTTTTATTTGCCAGAACACAATGCTATAGATTTACGGGGCAGTTACTCCAGCATTTTCCGGTTCACGCGCCGGTGACGTAGAGCCTGGCGCGGCGCAGCACCAGATGCTGGCGAGCTGTGAACCTGGGACTGGCGTCACCGCTGCACGAGGCCAGTGGCGCCAGGTTCACCTGTTTTCTCGCCTAAATGATGAGATTTTGATTTCTTCCGAATAAAATATTATCCGAAATAGCACTCAATACTTGAGTGATTATAAACCTTAATCTTTAGTGACTGCAACTCTTCCGACCCAAGTGTGGGGTCTAAATTGTTAGAGAACGGAGTTTACGCCTCATTTCAAGTAAAATGTTCCAGATGACTTCAACCACCAAAAAATCCCCGATTTTTTATCTCCGGCGAAAATGTGAAGCAAATGTGAAGCACGAAAATGTGAAGCACTACTCAGCATCCCATGTTCACAGCACCTGTGTCGATGACAAGGTTTTGTGTGCAAATTTGGGGAACTGAACAAGTAATTTAAAAACATCGTAAGAACAAAAACAGTGAAAATTAAGAACGTGGAGAACACGAATTTATATAATATAAAATTAAACGATTTTTAAAATGCTTTACATAATTTCATAACTTCTCACTAGATAGCGAGTCTTTGCATCAGCTTATTTTCCCATTAATTGTTAGTATCGTTTACTGAATCAATCTTCATTTCATAGATGACTTTTATCACTTATTAGATTAACTTTCGTCCAACAGATGACCTCTCTTGATTTTTTTGGTTTTTCTCTCCATTTGGTGGATGACTTTTTTCTATTTTCTAAATGTCAGGTGAGTGAGTTTGCGTTGTTCAAAAAGATCTTTAATCATATTATAGATGTTTTTCTGTTTATGGTTAGTTGGTAACTTCTACTGAAAATTACGTCTCCTAATCTTGAAACGAGACTTCATGAAAAAGTGTTAACATTTTAGCGCCTTACTTTTATAAATTTATCTGATACATATCGAGTATTTGATTATAGTATAGTAACGTTAACGTGAAAGTATTCAATTCAACGAATTTTTCCATTTCAATTAAAGCTTGTACAGAGTTATAGGCACAAACACTTTTCCAATCTCTTTACAAATGGGCTTATTGCCAGAGCAATGCTGATTAAATTAAAGCATGTGGTTTTTATTCGTTACAAAGTTCCTCACGTGTTCGTTAGTCATAACCTCACTTATTATTCACGAATTAGGAACGCAGAAATTCAAAGTAAAGTCCTTCAGTCAATGCTTTTTATTAAAAATTCCAGTTATTTGAAGGAGTTGAAGCTGCAGAGAACGAGGTATGGAAGCATTAATCTAGTTGGATAATTATTTTCTGAGTTTTCTGCTGTAATACACGGCGCGCTGTTAGAAAAATGGTGACGTCGATGATTCATTAGCAGATTCACTAGAAATTTAAAAACTTAGAAAATTCTAACTAGATCAGTCAATTTTATTCAAAAGAATGAACAAAAAAGTCGAAAACATTTCGGAGAACAGCTCCATCATCTGTTCTGTAAAATACAAACTATTTTCAATCTAACGCAAGCATGGAAACGCAGACGATACTAAATTCCAGAATATACAAAAAAGGACAACTATGCATTAACTATCTCAAGGGGATATGAGCTAAGCATGTTATTTAAAATAGATTTTTCCTTAAAAAATATGCAAACATTCTAAAATCCTAAGGTCAAAATCACGCGAAGAACTTTGAATTATTTTAAAATCACTATCACGAATAATTGCACTACACTTCTCGACGTGGCTGCGTATTGCTGAATGAGGAGGATGAGCTAACAAGTTACCAGTACGAAAGCTCCTTCCGCGGTGCTCTGCCACTCTTGTGTAAATATTGCGCGACGTCATTCCAACGTACGCCGATGGACATTGCGCACAACTATACTTAAACACAACAGAAGAACACATGAGCCGGGAATTGAGTCCTTGTACCGAAAAAATGAACCAATGTAAGCTTTGCTAATCAGTATGACACGTAGACTTACTCCAGGAAAATGCTTACTGAATAAAGAGTTTGGACACAAGAGACGATCCCTCGCCAGCCTAACTAGCCAAGTTCCCGACTTGGATGGCCGTGTGTTGGTTTTCTCTTATCGAGGCATGAGGCCTTCGCTGTCCGACGCCATGCGAGGATCTCCACAAAGCAGTTTGAAGAAACTACGCGCCGCACTCATACCCAGAAACCTTGCAATTTAGGAATCCATAATGATAAGCGTCCGTGCGATCCTGACAAGGTTGTATTAAATTATTGTTCTTTCAGTTTAGCACCTCGCACCCAACTACTTTTAGCTTATGGAATAGAATTTTGCATCCCAGTATTCAAAATCGACTTTTACAAATATTTTTTGTCACTCAAAAAATTAGCAAATAATTCGAAAAATCTGCTTGTACTAATTATGCCGTATTCCTTGGCAGCTTGAAGTCATTAGCCTACAGGCATTTTTATGGTTTTAAAGCGTACAAGATTTTTTTCACCGTTTCTAGAAAGGGTGATATTTCCCTGCTGGAATCACTTGCTGATAATAAGGAACAAGGGTTGGGGGGTTGTACTGGTAGATAAAAAGCAATACCTTGATAGTCTCATTAATTTAGTATCAGACTCTTCAAAATTTTTCGAAGTTTTTGATCCTATTAGCAAATGCATACTAAGGGTTGAGGATCGCATCAATAACTATTTACGTGAGCTGAAAAAAACTTCATTGTTATCTGCCGAAACTTATACTAAAACTTATGCATCTGGATCTAGTCCGAGTGTTTTGTATGGCCTACCTAAAATTCACAAGCCTGACTTTGCCTCTATGTTTCAATTTCGACCAATCTTTTCAGCAATCAATACTCCTAATTTTAAACTTGCAAAATTTTTAGACCCTGTTTTAAATCATTTGACCACTAACGAATTCACTGTCGATAGCTCTTTTACGTTTACGGAGAAATTGAAAACTATCACGAATGTCAAAAATTTAACTATGGTGTCATTTGACGTTGAGAACCTGTTTACAAACATTCCTCTTCATGAGACCACAGAGATATGCCTAAATTCTTTGTTTCACGCGGCTGATGATAAAGGGACTTAATCGAAATTTCTTCAAGACGTTACTTGAGCTTTCTGTTTTAAATTCTTTTTTGTGTTTTTGCGGGAAAATTTTACAAACAAATTGAGGGTATTGCCATGGGGAACGCATTAGGACCAACCTTTGCAAACATTTTTTTCGTGCTTCCACGAGAAAAAATGGTTAGCTGATTGTCCTTCGCTCTTCATGCCCGTGCATTATACTCGTTAAATTGACGATACTTTTCTGCTCATGTTATATCCTCATGATATAACCGCCCTACATCTCTAATTATAAAGGAATCGCTACGAGGAATACTGATATGCTACGTCTGGCCAACGACTTTCATATCTTCGAAAAGAACCGATCTAAAAGATGTGTTCTCGCGGATAAGCACAACTTCGAATCAACTCCACAATCTGCCTCTCGTGCAATTTCATTCTACAACATCGCCAGACGACGCTACGCCTTACCATCATCACCAACTGTCCTCCTCAACATCACCACCACGACGCTGCTGAGGGACTACAAGTTCAAGTTATCAGATACCTCTTTCCCTTTCCTCTATCACAATGTACTTCTTGTCTTTATAATTTTTATCATCTAGGATATTATTCATTTCTATAGATTAAATGCAGGATCCTAAGTAATGTTCATCACTATCGTGGGCTTTTCCCTTATTAACAACTAACTGCGGTCGTAACACGTTTGTTCACTAAGATATAGAGACGCGCCCTCGGCCCCTCAAGCTAGTGAGCAACGGCAGTCTAACGAAGGGGTTTGTCAGAGGCAGTCGAGAAACTTCCCTCTAGAATTTAGACATTGAAGAGTAACAGTACAAGATCATATAAACGTCACTGGTGTCTTCCCCTGCGGTTCATCGCCTTTGGCGATGAACCCATTTTGCTTTGAACGATTGTAAAAGTGACAGTTGACTGTAAATTAACTGGAGATTCGTCTTCATCTAATTAATCGTGAATACGGATCGTAAAGCAATCAGCCTCCTCGCACATACTTCGACAACGCCCAAACTGGATCCCGCAGATAAGTTAACATATTTACTAAATGTCTAACCAGCTTCTCTCTCCGCAGCATTGTGATATACTAGATGTCTACGTTAATAACGAACCTTTGTAATCTTTTGTGTCTTTAATTTCCTTTGTAAGTTAGGAGGAGACGATGAAGAGATGACGATGATAATGATGATGATGAAATGATGATAAAATGCACATGAATAATATGCTTCTGCTCTCACCTCACGCTTACCGAAGAACAGAGAAAATTAATTACCTATGATGACCGTTATTAATAATTGATTTACGATAGATATTATTTGCCCAAATATTGGGCTGGTGGCAGCAAAATAATACCTAAAAGAAAATGATTCGGTCAGAAATTATCAATCTAACTTTCGATGCGATGTCACGTTTAAAATAAATCACCAAATGTGGAATAAAGAAAAGGACGTCCATAACAATGACTTGGCAGCGGTGAAATCAAAAACGCGATCAAAACAATGGTGAATCATCGGTGGGATCCAAAAACCGACATCTAAAACAATGATGGCGACTCGGTGGGATAATCTACACCTACGATCAAAACACTCTTTAAAAGCTTCTCCCCCGCTCAACCTTTCCTTAATTATTTGAATGAAAAACATCCATCAATCAAATTTACTATGGAAATTGAAAACGAGGAGCAATTATCAATTTTCGATTGTCGTGTCTCTAAGAATGGGGAAAATTTTATAACTTCAGTTTATCGCAAGCCAACGTTCACGGGATTGGGAACTAGTTTTTCAGCTTTTGTTCTAATACTTTCAAAATCAACGGAATCAAAACGCTGGGAAATAGGGCTTATGATATCTGATCATCTTTCAACGATATACACGCAGAATTTAACTATTTAAGCGATTTTTTTTGTGTCTCGATGGTTTTCCTCTTGGAATCATAAACTCACAAATTCAAAAGCTTTTGTGCAGAAAATATTTCTATTCTGACATTCCTGCTACATGTGAAAATTGCCTCTATTGCACTTTACCCTATTTCGGTTCTCAGTCTGAAAAACTAGTCCGCGAATTAAATTCTTTATTCAGTAAGCATTTTCCTGGAGTAAGTCTACGTGTCAAACTGATTAGCAAAGCAAATGTTTGTTCTTTTTCGGTACAAGAACTCAATTCCCGGGCTCATGCGTTCTTCTGTTGTGTATAAGTATAGTTGTGCGCAGTGTGCATCGGCGTACGTCGGAATGACGTCTCGCAATATTTACACATTAGTGGCAGAGCACCGCGGAAGGAGCTTTCGCACTGGTAACTTGTTGGCTCATTCTTCTCATTCAGCATTACGCAGCCACGCCGAGAAGTGTAGTGCAATTATTCGTGATAGTGATTTTAAAATTATTGACAGTTCTTCCCGTGATTTTGACCTTAGGATTTTAGAATCTTTGCATATTTTTTGAGGAAAAACCTATTTTATACAACATGCTTAGCTCATATCCCTTTCAGATAGTTAATGCATAGTTGTCCTTTTTTTGTATATTCTGTAATTTAGTATCGTTTGTGTTTTCATGCTTGCGTTAGATTGATTATACTTTGTGTTTTACAGAACTGATGATGGAGCTGGTCTCCGAAACGGCTTCGTTTTTTGTTCATTATTTCGAATAAAAATTTCTAATTTAGTTGGCATTTTCTTCATTTTTAAATTTCTAGTGAATTTGTGACTTTTAAGCAAAGTGAACATCTGTTTAGTCATTAGCAGATATCTCCATACGATGAATCGAGTACATCTTTTTGATAAAGCTGCTACATAAAAATCAGGAAGTGATAGGAACTTCTTCAAGTGTTTCATGATAAATACTGCCACTTAAACTTACAGAATACTTAAACTTACAAATATTACTGATGCCGTTTATTTCTTACTCAGTCGAATTCTTGTTCACAAACTTTCTCCACTTTTTTTTTTAATTCAAGAGCCATGACCTCACGCACTCTAAGCCTACCTTTAATGCCTCGAATTCGTAGTTTTCCTACCAGTTTAAACTACAAGCGCATGAAGGGTGCTTGGGTTGTCTTCATGAGCAACGTGATAGTGGCATGTAAATGGAAGGTTCATGCACTCACGGCAAACCCAAGTTGCTGTCTGGTTCAATCGTTCTGTAGCCAAGCCCACTACGGTCTCAAAAACTTCATTCCGATTCTCATATTGCCTAATAAATTAGACGCAAATTCGAAGGCTCTTCTTTTGCTCACAAATAAACATATTTTTCTACATTCTAATAGCGTACAACATCACAATGCTCTCTAGGCTCTCGCCTATGTCTTTCATGCAAAGATATTTACGTCGTACCCGAGTCTACAGTGTTATCTAGATTACCCTACAAATCCCAACCTTCATTTACCTGAAGAACAGGACTATCTCATTTAAGAGGAGCCATATTAGTCTGGCTTCAGTGTAGGGTAAATAACGTAATGTGGAAGATGCAGTATAAAGCCAATGGATGGCAGCCTTCATCTAGACTGCCTTCGTCACTACATAGAGAAGGCTCCCTGCATCACTCCCCACGGAGTTTAGATTGCTTTGATTCTATAGGAAGGAGCACATGGTGGCTCCACTCCATCCCTGTCGAGGCTGGACTCCCTGCTAGTGTCACTCTTCCAGCCGACGGACGTGGCAGTATGGAATTATGGAATGACTTTGTCAATTCCAGCGCTGTTAATCAAGTTAGGTCGTTAATTATAGAGGCAGCATTAAGCCTGGCGATCAAAGCCCCAAATAGATTAGTTAGGAGGACCAAATCTCGTTAAGGTGCAGCAAAAACTCGGCCAAAGCAAATGAAGACGTAGGAGCATCACAGGACGCTGCCTTATTGAGTCCTGTGTGTGGTCTGGATTGCGAGGGGGTCAAGGAAGGGTCATGGGAGGGTGGTGGATCTGGTATGAGTTTTTGATTGGCCATGGGTGGATCAAGGCAAGGATGATTCATGCCATGTTTCGAGAAATACTTGGAACCCTAGCGTGTTTTGAGCAAATCATAGGTCAAGGACTCTAAATTGTCCGAGGGAAACTACAAATTCATAACCAAGAATAAACGATAACGTTCGTTTTGCTCCTTACAATCTGTTAACGAATCTATAGTTTGTTATCAGCTAATATTACAACAAAATGAAATTCTCAATTTCCAAACAGCGTATCAAAAACCGAAAAAAAAAGTGTACTGAAATTAATTGCTCGTGCAATGGATTTGCTTAGCACATAACACTAACAATAGTCGTTGTAAATTAGATGCACACTTCCCTGACAGCAGATGAAAGACGGGTGTCAGGGTCCTGAGCGATCCAAAGGATGTCTTTTTTCAACAATTGGAGATCCCTATCAACCAATGCAACCTGTGTTCTACTGACATTTTTATTCTTACGCTGTTACCCGCACTTATACACAATGAATTAAACAATATTCAATTCGCTGGCTAATCAGGGGTGAAATATCGGTGATACTCTAGTGAAACAAATAAAACTGGTCAGCTCATGGTGACTTCTAGAAAAGATTGACGGTGAATGATATCTCTTTGCACCGTAAAGTTATTCTAAGTAAATTCCTTAAATCATGGTTTTAAATGCAAAAACCGCAGTCTCAGGTCAATCTCAAAATTTGAGAGGAGATTCTGACGAATGAAGGGAGACAGCATCCTATCTTCGCAGCAGCCGATGGCCTCAAACTCTTTAGCTTCGGCAGAAGTAGTGCTCTCAATGCGAAGTAATCTCTGGCACCCGAGGTAATCATGGAAACCTCATCTGGTTTGTTTTACCATTTGTTTGGTAGCCATATGTTGTGCTTGACTCGTCATTGCTATCTTGTTTACCTTTGCTCCATATTTGAGAGTTTACTCAAAGCACGACTGTCAGCACGCTGGCATTGATGTTTAAACAATTAAATTGAAACCGGTTGTTGAACACGTAAGTCATTCACATCGTGTTGTACCGTGCAGTACACCGAAATCGAACTAAAATAATTGACGAAGTAAGTACACATGAAAGTAACAACTATCGCATGAAGAGAAGTAGTGTAAATGGCTTAAAGAATGGTTTATATATTCGAATTGTAAAACCATTACGTTAAACTAACATGGAAGTACGAGATTATCTCACCGTTATTGGCGGGAGTAAATATTAATAATGACTTCTCAGTTGGAATCAAAAACAAATTGATTCGCGCTGTTCTTAAATGTTAAACAGAGCTACCCTAGTTTCAAATCAGTAATATCGTTAGAAGCAATACCAATGAGCCTGTATGGAGAAGAACTTCCCTTTTCAATTTTTGTTTTTTGGAAAATATTTTCTGTGACTCTTGGGGAGTACAAATAGTGGAGCAATCACGTCACAGTACGAATATATCGTCTGATGACTTTGAAGCAGATGTCAGACGTTTAGCATTTATAGAACAATAAGTCAGCTTGAATAGAAACTAGAGAAAAGAAGAAACCAGACTTTCTTACGATTCCGATATTATTACGATTCTAACCAAATATCCCATTTCTAGAGACAATTTCCAGTACTATTGCAATACTCCTTTATATTATAAATCTTTTTCCCCTGGGAAGATATTTAACAACATAATTCACTGACAGTAATTTTCCTTTCTTTATACCTTAGCAAAGTGTTATTTTTAATCTTCAAGAACTGATCCAAAAATTTTATGCTAAAACAACGACAGGGTTAAGGCACCTAGAAGTAACTTTTATTTAAAAATTGCGTTTTCTTCTAGCTAGCAAAGTGGACGTAAACAACTTCGTGGTTCTATGGGTACGTGAACGTGTTGAAAACGCCTAGGCTTTTTTAACGATTTCGGTCACAATGTTATAGAAATATTCAAAATCTAGAACTAAAAATAAAATGTAACTATACACTTCAACTGCACAAATTTTGAACTTCAAGGAACTCCGAATTCAAACAACCAAATTGGAACCTATCAAATATATTGAATAACTGTAGGAATTATCACTTGCTATAAAGTAATCTTTGAAGGACCATGCAGCAAAAAGAATGTAAAAAATCTTTCGAAATCCTGAGCCCCTTTCGTGGGTACTCTTCTGTCGAATGATATCAAATAAGGAAACTCGAGGGGGTACCGACTTCAATACGCAACGACAAAAATGAGCTTACCGCACGCGCATGAGCTTCGCTTCAGTGGACGTTCTCAATAGCAATGTTTATGAATGTCTAAATCCACACATAAATATCGTAGGCAGATTTGGTACTCATATTGATCAACTGAAGCCCAAATACATTATACCGAGATCATTGGAAAAAATTGAGTTTTATTTATTAAGAATTGTTCATCACTCCCTCTAAGCAACTGAAACAGATTTCCTAATAACTTAAGGGAAATGAAAAATATAATTTTGTTATTTCCAAGAATCATTTTACAGTCATCAAAAGTTATTGGCTAGTTATCTGATGCAATGAAACACTTAGGAAATCACAAGATACAATTCTGTAAGCTGAATGCAAGCGAACGAAATTAACTCTTCTCGGTTGGTACAACAAAAGTGACACTGGAGCGTTATGGAAAGAAGTTCAACGATTAAAAGATGTAGTTACTGGCTACCCATTTGAAAATCTCTGTAACTGTTTAAATACTGCTGTGTTTTTGCCCCCATTTAAATGATAGTGTGTTCAGTGCAGAAAATTTTGTGAAACACAAATTTTGAAATAAAACCAAATTCCAAGTTCATCCTTTTTTCTTCTCACTTGAATAGGAGAGAAAAATGGTGCAGCGCTTGTAATGTACCACTCTCCATTGAAAGTAAATGAGAACAGTGGCCTCGTTCGCAAAGAGAAATCAAGAGCATTCGATTTTCATAAAGCCTGCAACAGTCGTTTGTGAGACTGTCTGGCACTCGCAATGACTGTTCCCGATTTCAGGTTTATTTATTTTCCTTCACGTTACGGACGTTGGTATCAATGATAAGTGATACTATTGCTGATAAAAAACTATACGTTGATTGGATTAAAATTTGATTTCACGGTTATTTTAAGAGTGCTGATGGACACGTTTACTCGGTAAATGCTGCTTCTTAGACGTAGTACAGGAATGATCGTTTTATACTTCAAAATCAGTGTTGAAATTGCCTTATCCAGTACTTTAAAAAGTCTCTGAGATTCTGATTCTTCTCATACGATTTCGATTAAATGTCCCATCTCTAATAGAACCACGATTTGAGAATGCAATAATATACAATCATATCGAACACTGCATAGCGAGCATTGTCTCCACTATCACCTACATCATTTAACGCGTACCACCACCACTGACTCAACCCAATACCGCCGCCATCAGCGCATCAACACCACCATCCCTCCATAGACCACCACTATCACTCATGCCACCAGTACCGCCATCACCACGAATCATTCTATACCCTACTCCTACCACGCATCCTTCCCTCACCACCCATATATCTGTAAACACTGACACCACCCCCACCACCCCCACCACCCACGACCACCAACACCCCCACCACAAAGGACCACCACCACACTCACCACCTGTGCTGTCGGAGACATGCAATTACGAACCTCATCGCGCCAGCCGAGTTTCTGAAGGCAATTTGAGACGTTGATCTATTGCTGGTCAATTTAAAGCGTAAAAAGTTCAAGCTTAACTTAGTTCCTAAATATCAGCTGATTTAATATCAGTTTTTAGAGTTTTCTACCGACTGCATCAAGTTTGCTGGCGGAAGTTCAAAAAAGAATTAGTTTTTTAAAAGTATTGTTTTGCGAGTAGCACTGAAAAACTTCATGGTGATGCGCTTCAAAGTTGCAGTCAACTCGAAAAATTATTGAAACGCTATTATAAACTGAATATAACAAACTTATAGTTCGGTAGGCTTTTATCTTTCATTCCTTACTTCTCTTTTCTCTCTCGTATTAGCATATCATCCAACCTGCTTCTGTACTAGCATCATCTTCATTCTCATTACGCGTTTTTCCCGTTAAAAATGATCCGTTTTCTTTTGCTAAAGTAGCGAGCTGCATCAACTGAAAAGTCTAAATAGTTCGTCCTTGTAGTGCCACTTGAATTTAAATTTCAATGCGTTTCTACGTGATAATTCCTCAAACTCAGTAGAAACGGAGGTTAAAGTTTGAATCATTCAAAAAAATTAGTAGTAGACGTTTTCGTCCAAGGCATATACTGGAAGCACTTAACGAGACAAGCTAAGAAACTCGTTCTTGTTTATAGTTTCTAGGAATTGTGCTTATTGAATACGTTGATGATAATTACTACCTTATGAACAAACGTTGAATATATTTTTGCCAATAAAAGTTCTGTTTACTCTAATTTAAAAAAATACTGCAATAGTCACTTCGTGCAATTCACTGTACCTGCAATTATGGTAACTTTTGAGGAGAAGCCAAATGAATCTCCGCCGCTTAATCGTGAAACATAAGCCGTGTAAATGATCAATTTTTACCTGAATCAAAATACTAAACACCCAAGGGTTCTTTTCAATATTTTGGAAAAGAGTTTAAAAACCACTCCTGCAGTATAGTGTCATTGTTTTTAAGGAACTTCGTAGAAGGTGAAGTGAAAGCCGAGGACTGTTATTTTCAAAAATTTTGGTACCTTCATCACGTCCGCTATGTAGCCATATTTTTCCTATACTGTCCAAAAAAGGGTAATATTTATCCAGGGTTTTTTACGGCGTTTTATCGACCGTTAGGTTTGTATTCGTTAGTTAAAGTACAGTGTTTTAATACAATTTTTGAAACACTGAAAATGAAGCAGTGGTCTCAGATTCAAGTTTGAATTATTGTTTTCGAATTTTTGTGGAGTAAATTAGTATCTTGAGTTTGGTAAGCTGTTTTTAAATATATTTGCCATTGATCAATTTTGGTGAATTCGTTGAAAAACTCTTTCTGAGCGACAAAATTTATGTAAAAAATTATCAGTCTAGAGAATCCCACCCTCGCTTCTTATGATGGAAAACGTTTATTCAATAGTTTTGCAGTGTAATCGGTAACAGAACAACTATAAATAATAAATTCACATTTTTGAATAACTTTGCGCACATCCGGAACTATTTTGACATCTCCCTGGAACTGAATTACTTCCAATTGAATTAAAAATAATCAGTCACATTTGAGTTTTTGGCTCACGCCAGCATTTCTAAAACGACCATTATTAAGCTGGCACTAGAATAAGGTTTCGCTGACGTCAAAATGGGAACGAAATTACCCCTTGGAGCTTCAAAAAATTATTACGGCACAAATTCGATCCAAAATGAGAAATATTAACGTCATTCATAGATGACACCAGTG